>PVLD010010158.1:0-72352 GCA_004027595.1 Dinomys branickii | reverse complement strand
TCAATCTTGTATGTCTGTATGTGTTATCCTGAACACACACTTCGAAGATATCAATATGTAAAGCAGCAACTATTGGTGTTTTTTTTTTGTTGTTGTTGTTGTTTTTGCTGTTGTTGATGTTTGCCTGTTTTGTTTTTTGTCTTTGGATTTTTGGTTTTTGTGTTTTTTCTGTTGTTGAGAGGATTAATTGTCTGACTAACTTTGCATGTCTGTATATGGGCTTATATATTTACACTTCGAAGATATCAATGGATAAAGCAATAACCACTGTTGAGATCATATCACCTTGTCTATAGATTAGTTGTGATTGTGCTATTTTTTATGCTAATTGGTGTCTGTTTGTCAATATGTTTTTGTACTTGTATTTTTTTTTAAATTAAAAAAAAAAGAGAATAGGCCTTGTTATAGAATTTCATAGAATTTCAGAAGTTTGTTTTCCTGCTTTTACAAATGAGGAAAAGGAGACTCAGAATTTTTAAGTAACCTGCACAAGACCACTGTCAGGTCTTAGATATTCCAGAACTAAGAGCCTGCTCTGAGCTATCAGGTACTTTCAATGTCAATTTCCTCTTCCTACTAAAACCCCATGCAGGACACCACCTTTTCTGAGTAACTTGTCGTTGTCATTGTTGTTTTTAAAAACTATTCCTCCCATTTTCTATAACTCATTTCCATCTTCTAAATCAAAATTCCAAATTCCAGAGTTTCCAGGGCTGGGACTATAGCTCAGTGGTACAAGTGCCTGCTTGGCAAGCACAAGGCCCTGAGTTCAATTCCCATGACAAAAAAAAAAAAAAGTAAAGAGACCCCTTCAGCTTTAGGGCTGGGGATATAGCTCAGCAGTACAATAGCCTGTCTGGCAAGCAGAAGGTTCCAAGTTCAATTCTCAGCACATACACACACACATACTTACACACACACACACAAAAAAAAAAACCACAGAATTTACAATATATTTGGTATTGTTTGGATTACTGTGTAAACAAAATTGATACTATAACTCTTTTACTGCTGTGCATCATGCTAAATCTTAACTTTAGAGTTGTTATTTCTGAACAATAAAAACCATGCGATAGCCTTTCTCTCTCTAAACATGACTGTAGTTGCCTACAAGGGAGTATGTCCTCATCTAGAGACTGGGGCTGCCTGAGAAGACAGGATGCTTTCATAAAATAGGGAGAAAAAAATTCAAGTTTAGAAGAAAGACACATTTTGAAAGAAATTATTAACAAAAATGCTTTATAATAGTTTTGGACATTGAAATCATAAATCACGCATTGTTATACATAATCGGAAAACTAATGTGAGTTATTCTTACCTTTTATGCAGAAACATTTTTAAATGTTTTAATCTCTGGACTTTAATGCATAATAAGCTCCACAGGTGATTTCTAAATTTTTATTTCATGTAATCCATGATCACTTACAAAGCATTAAGGAAACTCATTCCCATTATATAATTGCCTTTTATTCATGGAAATCCATGATAATATGGGTTTATGTTTAAAATATCTAAACATTAGTTCTTCTAATCCAGAATATATCAGTAAACAACTTTTAAATTGTGCCACTGGTGGAAAATTCTTAAAAGAGGGGGAAACACCAAGAACTTCTAGCTAAATTTACATAAATGGCCTTGTTACTTTGAACAGGGTGTCAATGTATAGGACAATGGCAGAACAAAGTAGAGGTCAATATGAACTTGTTTTAAGGGTGGCACTGCTCAGAGGTCAATTATTTTACTGGCCAGATGATAAGTTTTACTAAAATTTCCTTGTAGATATTTCTTTCCTTAAAAAGTAAACATAGTGAAAGACTGTGTAAAGAGGCAGTAAAAAAGTAACGATCCTGACAATGAATTCTGATGTCATGAACAAGGTGTTTGCTTTCTTTAGACTATGCACGATTACAGCTGGGAAGGTTTATTTCACCCTCATGAAACTGGGCCTTCACACGTCAGCTACTCTTCTCCTCCATGAAGTTTCTATTCCAAGGCCTCGACACATGATGTCGAGTTGTCTTGAAAGTGTATCCTTGTGGCAGAGGGGACAAAGACATGGTGGACAAAAACTCTGATCTTCAATGCTACCCCCAAATGCTATTGATTCTCTGGTATTTTATTACTCAAAGAAAGTCACATGGGCATGACTAACTCCCATGGGGTGGGAAATATAATCCTCTCCTAGGGAGTACCTCAATCAGTACTGACAGTATTATATGTTTATGAAGGATATATTATCATTGAGCCAAGGTTGGGTGTTAGAACATAGATTATTCCATTTAATTTTACAACAACCCTCCAGCTTAGATACCAATAATTGTCACCATTGCAGAAGAAATGGAGACATAGTAAAGTTAATTGCCGCTAAAATCCCAAAGCTAATGAATGAATAATGGAGCTTAATTCAGACACAAGCAGTTTGACTCCAGGGTACAACTCCTGACCAATATGCTGAAATAGCAACACAAAGCCCTATCCCATGGTCTTAGATGCAGATGACAAAAGATGTAATATAGACAAATATGAAACAATGGAAGTTCATAATACTTTAGCAGTAAGTCAGCAAGTCCTAGTAATGCACATAGTTGGTGAATTTGATTACTTGCAATCCATTTACCCCCTGTAATATCCACAGGAGCATAAAAAGACATTTGTAGGGACTGAGGCCAAAAACACCTCTAAAGATAATGTGAGACAGATTATATTTTTTGAAGGAGACCACAGGTCAAGACCAAAAGGTCCAACAGAGTTAACTAAGATATGGTGTTATGGTTGATACATTGTGTCAACTTGGGGAGTCTAGAGGTTTAGCTGAGTGACTCAGGAGGAAGCTAAGGTGCTTACTTTGTATATATCCTGAGCCTGTGGAAGAGGAGGGCATGGAGATTGTGTGAGAGGTTCACGCCCCCTGGGTGTGGGTAGCCTGTTTACAACGTAAGGGAAGGAAAGAGGCTGCTGGCAGCCATTCCTCCCTTTTGCTCTGGCTGTTTTTGCTGGGCTCTGCTGCCATGAACATTTGCCCTCTGCCATGTGCCACTCTGCCTCAGAACCAGCCAAGTATGGACTGAAACCTCCACAAACTGTAAGCAAAATAAACCTTTCATTCATTAATTTGGGGTGTTGGGTATTTTGCCTCAGCAATGAAAGAAAAGTAACCAAGACATATGATTTCTTGACCTTTCAGGCTGGTGAACTATTTCTCCTTGGTTGGGGGGGGGGCTTTGTGATCAAAAGTACAATCACACCAAATTGTCTTCACTTACACATCTCTATAGGGAACTGGTATCTTTTTTTTTTTTTAAAGACAAAAGAAGGGAGACTTATAAACCAGAGTAACACAAAAACAATACAGGAAATACAAAATTATAGAGAAGATAGCAGACAATTATCACTGGAGGCTGTACTATATAATGGTATCTTTGCATTATTTATCACAAAAACAATAAAGGAAAAACCAAATTATAGAGAAGATAGTAGGGAATTAATACTGGATGCTGTATTACATAATGTTATCTTCACATTTATTGCTGTTATACAGATGATGGCTCATTTGATTAATTAGTTTTCTCCACCTTCATCTCCATTATTCTACCACCCAATCAGTCATCTTCCCTCTGATAATAACTGTACTTTTGGGTTTATTTACTCCCTCGGGCTCTCACTTTGGGAAGACATGGCTGCTTCGAATTATGCTGTAACAAATATGAGTGTACACAAATTGCTATGGTAGGAGGTGGAGAAGTACCCATGCTCAAAGACAGCAGATAGGCAGGGAACCAGGTTCACTATGGTAAAGTCCCCATTGATAAGCCCTCAAGGCCATCAGTCCATTCCAGTCAGTGAGGCTACCCAGCGATCCGCCAGGCTTCACCTCAGTACAGCGGGTCCAGAGCCCCGGTCAAGTACTCAGGAGCACCCACGCTGAATGCTGGGCTCGGCCCCATTGCTGTACTGCCGGGCCGGTCGAGTCCACAGGGTGGCCCCCAGCGGGCTGCTGGGCTCCACCCCGTCACTGCGCTGCCGGGGGCCCTGTCGAGTCCACGGGGTCACCCCAAGAGGACCGCTGGGCTCCGCCCCATGGGAGCTGGTATCTTCACTCTTAATTTCATGATGGTTTTGCTCATGATATATCCTTGGGACTAATTTTCAAAAGAGGCTATTTTATCAAGCTGAAATTTTAGCAGATTGCTCTTAGCAAGAGCAACAGTCAGAAAGAATTATTCTGACATTGTCCTTGGTGTTGTTATCATCATGATGATTATCATGACCGTTGTCAACATGTCATCATCACGATGTCACCTGACATTCATTGAGCTTTAACAGGTGTCAGGCATTTTCCACTACATGTATTATTTCAGTCAACACCAATAATAACTTTGTGAGAAATCCACCATCACTAACCATAAAGAAAATGAGGATCAGAGTGGTCAAGTTACTTAGTGAAGATCTCAGAATCGGTGAATGGTAGGCCAGGATTAACTCCAGGACTGCCTGACTCTACGGCCCAGCTCTTGTGTTAGTACCTGGTAGTCATTTGCTCTGTCCACCTGTGTCAGTCTGGAACGAATTAAGAGGAATGGGCAAGAGTGTAGAGAATTGAAGTCCAAATTTCTAGAATTACACAAAAAGTACATGGGATGAACCAATAGATTTATTTTCTACACATGTAACTGCACTCTTCCTTCATTTTTACCTCATCATGATGCTCTTTCTTTATGTTCCACATCTATAAACCTAAGAATGAATCTCATATTGATTATATTTTGTACAAATAAATTTTCACTAATTTGTTCACCTTGGGTAGGATATACTTGCAGCTGTTGCTTTACAATTATTTTTAAAGTCTAAGTCTGGACACATAGATTTGTAAACTGCAGCCAGCTTTTCCAGGGTATTGATTCTTCTTTCTCTTCTAATCTAAATCAATTCTGTCCTCCCTCTCTGCCTGGTTACCCAACAAGCTCAATTTCATGTTCTTTCTTCAGCTGTTCAGTACAGAATTGTTCAGTTTATCTGTCTATTGCAGTTAAAACTTAATTATGATATAAACTTAACATGATTAAATGTCATATACTTCTTTCATCCCTGGATTCTAATCCTAACCCCAGATATGCTAACAAGGGGAAAGTTTATTATTGAAAAAATTGTTGGGCTTTGAACATAAATCACATTTTTGATCAACCACTTACCTTGTATAAATGAATAGATGCCTGAATAAATACACTAGGTGTAGTGGCTCGCACCTGTAATCCCAGCATTGATGGAGGCTCAGGCAGGAGGATTGCAAAGTTGAGCTCAGAGCATGCAATTTAGTAAGATGCTGCCACAAAATAAAAAATAAAAAGGAGCTGTGGATACGGCTCCCTGGTCCAGCACCCCTGTGCTTGATCTCCACTACCAAGAAGGAAGAGAAAAAGCAAAAGAAATGCACACAGCATTGAATTACTGCATTATTATTATTTTTTTCATTATTAAATGTATCACTTCATTTTCAACTCCAACCATAAATCTTCCCTGACTCTTAGTCTTGCATCATTTGTGACTTGGTGTAACTGGAAACCAGTAAACAGGTCACATTTTCAGTTAAGTTTCTATGTAATTTTAGTATCATAGTAAGCAAGTCACACTTTTAGTTTAAAGAGCATATTTCATCTGCCCCAAACCCCGGTCCATTCTCTTTTCAGTCTGACAATGTGCCCAGCAGGCAGGCTTCTACCATCGGCATCACCTGGCCTTCCTGGCTTTGGGGAGCTACTTGGGTTTGGCCAATGGGAGAGTCAGAGAGAAAGAGATGTCACACTACATTACCTAGAACCACCATGCGCAGACCTGCCTGCTGGGCTATCACCTGGAAATAACTGTCAGTAGCCTGAGGCTCACACAGCTATAGGTCTCACACGGTTCTGCTAAATTGTTCTTGGGCCTCAATACTTCAGATCTAGGGATTTTAAGGACTTGCTATTATTGCTGCAAGAATACCAGCAGTACCTGGTTCCTGGGCAATTCTTCAGTACTCCTTGACTCCTTTAATTCTGCCTACAACTCTGTAAGTAGTTACTTAACCCTCTTTACCCCCTTGTGCCATCTGCTTTCATGCTTGGACTTAATAAAGGTTAACACTGTTTATAGTAGGAATAAGGCTGTTACTCAATCCACTGCAAAATGTTCAGGTTGCAGCTGCTGTTGAGCTGTATCATTATCCCCAGAGTAAGGCTGGGTAACTGCTTTAAGGCATATTAGGAAACTCAGCAAAGCCTAATATTTCAAGGTGGTGGATTTTCCCACTCAACTTGATTCAAGGTGTCTAGGACATATTTATATTCCTCTAAGCCTTAGTCTCACTGGCTAGAGAAGGATCACTATTTGTGTGTGTTTCAGTTTAAGATGTAGTCATACTTAAAATATCTCTTCAATGGATATATCCACCCCAATAATAATAGTATTTATGTGACAAGTACCAAATTGCCTGGAAGCAGAACCTCTAAATAACATTATATGAGTTATGGACCAAAAAGGAATCTATTCTGAAAGTACTTGTCACAGAAAAGAATACTTTCTGTTATGGGTTCCTAAGGGCCATAGCTGAAGAAGTGATAGTCCCTCCAGTCTTCAGAAACACAAAGTTCAGTATACTCCCAACAGTGCCAGTTTGGAATAGATGATCAAAAGTGAAAATGAAGAATTAGTACAACTGAAAGAACAGGAAATTTCAAATTTGAAGCTGACTACTATATATAAAGAAAAAGGAAAAAATGTAGTTCATCTCTCATTCAGTTTTTTCAATAGAACAGTGGTTCATATCAAAACTAAAAGTACGAAAATGGCAAATCACAATAGTCTTTACTAATTGCAAAACTAAGCAGCAAAATACATGTGACTCAATGAATGAGGATTAGTCCCTGAATGCACTAAGAAAAAGAAAGTTTAAATTAACTGTTCCAACTTAGCACTGTATGACTCATTTGCCCCCAGTTTGGGTTTTTCACTTTGGCTTTTTGTTTAGTTTTTCTTTTTCTTTCTTTCTTTTTTCCTCTTTGGTACGTTCTATGAATTAAAAACCTGACTTTTGGCATTTTCTGAGTAATTCCAGGGTGCTGTAAATCCCCGGTATCATTCACAGCACCTTCTTACTCTTACTCTTCGAAAGAGATTTTAATCTTTAGTTCTTAAACAAAAATTGGCTAGTGTCAATTTAAAAACCTTGGGAAATAGAATCTAAAAGCTATATTTTGCCTGGTATCACCTCATAATAGTTGCATTTTTCAGTGCTCCAAAATGGCACTTTACATTTGTCATTTATTTCTTAAATATATATCTTCACTCTGTGCAGTGCTCAAACATGTGCATTTAATATTCTAAAATGAAATGCTACTTTCCCCAAAGACCTTTGGCTTAGGCATATTTTATCACCTTGAAATAGGAAATGCATCCATGATTTTAAAAATATGTTACTTTATAGCTTGATAAAAAGACTGAGGTTAAAAAGAAAAATAGGACACAGAAGGTACAAATTAATCTTAAGAAAAAGCTTATTAAGGAAAATATTCTTCTGTTTCTCACTTAGAAATTTTGAAATTATGAAGCAGCTATTAACCCAGGAAGGACTAGAGAATTATAGGCAAAAAGATATAAAACTCTTATACTGAAGATGCTATTTTAATATATTTCATATGGAATTATAAGAAATCCTCCTTTCTCCTATTTCAGACTGATTCAGCCTCCACAGTAGCCAATGTATTAATGCTACACCAAAGTACTTTTGGAGATTACTTGCTATATTTTATAATTAGGGCTTTTCTACAACCTTACTATAAACTCCGGGTCTATCAAAAAAATGTTTAACTGTTTGGAGGATAGTATCACTTGGAACTTGGAGTGAAATAGAGTGGATTGGACTTGCATTTATCTCAGCTTCTTCTAAAATTGTTAAAATGCAAAGATTTTTCTTAAGTGTAAATCCATGAAAACAAAAATTGTGGGAAAGAACATGGCAGTATCACGATTTTAGAAGATGGAAAATAAGATGGATAGATGATAACTGACCTTGAAGATACAATCTGTCCTGAGCCAGTTTGCACATGGCAAGTCCTCAATAGCCACATGGACCTAGGAGACATGGTAGCAGGAAGCCTAGAGTTCAATAATACTGGCTCTGAGAATTTTCTTTTGCCCCTTGGAGATGATTTAATAGTGAAACCCTTTGAGCTCTAAAAACACATATCTGACATTGCAACGATGAGCAAAGCATGTGCTGGACAGACCTTAAGTAGCAGAGCGTATGCCACACTGTCCACTTGATGCCCAGACTTTGAGACTTAGTTTAATAACCCTTGGAATGGAACAGGGAGACAGTCCTAGAAATCTCATAGCCTGAGGATAGAGTTTTTTTTTTTTTTTTTATGGAAGGAAGTGGTACATAGCGCATGTGTGGAAAAAGAGAAGACTATTGGACTGGCGGGGATTTGAAATTAAAGAACATAATAAAGACCTGGGATGTACCCATGAGGGGCCCTCAATGAGAAACATAACAGTTTGTGCTTTTTTTCCTTTGTACTCTGGGCTCAATCTTATTTACTTGTGATTGTTTCATTTGCCTGTGATGTTTCGATAATTCTGAAAGATACTTGTAGCCCGGTGTGTGCATAACCTGGTATAGCCTTTTGTGTGTGATACTGTAGGGGATAAAGACAGGATGGTAAAGAGGGCAGCCTGTGCCATCGTGGTGCTCCAGGAAATGGTCAGCAGCAAAGGGAGCGTGGCAGGAAGGAGAGTGGGAAGAGAAGAGACTGAGAGCTGAGCAGCTCAAGAAGAGGTGTGAGAAACACACTCTCAAGCTCAAATATTCTAGGATATTCTCGGAAAAAGTGACAAGTTGAAGTGTGCTTTGGTTGGTTCCCACAGAGTACTGTGAAATAGGCACTGATATGCAGGAGACTTATCAAGCAGAGCCCTGAGTACCAACACCCACAGGCGAAAAGGAAGGCAGTGGGGTTGGGCAGAAACATGGGCTGCCGGGTAGCCATAGCAGTGTCTCAGCTGACCCTACAGTGGCTGAGATGGAGCTGGGATGGCCTTTTCCAGTTCTCCTGCAGTGGAAAGAAGGGTCTGAGCCATTTTTATTCTTCATTTGACTCCTTAGATGTAGGCTGCCCAATGAAGGATGCATGAGTTTGGGCAAGAAATGGCTCTTCCTGTGAGCAAAGGAAATAAAGTCTCTCAGTTCTGACTTAAGACACCCAGGATATGGTACCCACTGGAGTACAGAAGACTAGTAAATGGAAAGATGTTCAGATAAAAAATATACCACCTACATGAAATTTTCCAGTGTTGCAGATTTATATAGCAGGAGAAGAGAGTTTGAAAATAATTATATTAACATGAATAAGTAATCAGATGGTAGAGATGAGTGTAAAGATTGTGAAGATATGATTAAAATTTTCTTGGCATTGTACATTATTCTTTATGCAAATTGTGACCAAATAAAAATAATACATTATCAGCCTACATTCTAGTCCTTATCCAAATGAGAACAAATGTGTGTTGACTTGGAAAGTCCCTTCTTCAACACTCAGTCTCTCTTCCCTCTCAGTCTCTTTGTCTCTCTGTGCTCCTCACCCACACATACCTACATATACAAACACACAGCTTAAGGAAAGGGACCTGTTTTGTTGGGTAAATGAATGTATTTCGTATGGCTGTTTGGTCACTTAAAGGACAAATGAGTTACAGTCAATGATTCTGACTACTCTGTGAGAACAGTGTACTTGGTTATATGTAGGATGAGATTTGTTTTGTGGCAGATAAAGGGCAAGAGTATTTGTTAATGGTTGATAGATTGTGTCAACTTGAGAAGTTTAGAAGTTTAACTAAATCACCTCAGCAATGCTACCCCCTAGGGTGTAGAAGATGCGTCCTGCCGGAGTTCATTGCCCAGATGGTATAAAAGGGAAATGAAGAAAGACCACCTGGCTTCTCTTCTTTGGAGGCTCTCCAATCTTCATCTTCAGCTTGGATATTGTCTCCTGGCTTCCATTTGGCCCACCTGTTCCACTTCTAGGTATCTTCCTGAAAGAGTTAAAGGAATCATACCCAGTGATGTATGCATACCTATGGTTACAGAAGCACAATTTATAATAGCTAAATCTTGGAAACAGCCCATCAATGGATAAAAGGATAAAGAAAATGTAGTTTTTATATGCAATGGAGTACTAATTTACCACAAAGAAGGACAAACTTGGGATATTTTTTGGTAAATGGATGACCTCAAAACCCGTCTCTTGCTTCAACAGTGTTTGGATGGAACAGACTTGGGGACGCCCTCTTTGATCTTCCATCCACCTTCCAAATTTCGGGACCATCTTCTCGCCCATCTCCTCTTTCCTAGACCTGCCAACACCGTTCTTTGGATTGCTGAACAGCTATGACCTCTCAGATTCGTCAGAATCATTCCACCATGGTGGAGCCTGCAGCCAATGGTTTTGGGGAACCTGCACCCATGTGGATCCCATAAATAATTTTCTCTGGGCTACTACTTCCACTGTGAGGATATGGCTCTAGCAGGTGTAGGAAAAGCGAGGGTGCCAAGCACTTCACATCTGAAGTGAAATAAATTGTACTCACAAGTTTAAACATCACAGTGTTTCTTTTGTGTGACAAAGCCAAAGTATAAAGAGCAAAATGGAGGATTAATATTGAGTAGAAAGAACATGTTCCAGGAAGAGGAACATGGGAGGGAAAGGAGAAATGGAAGGAAGGAAAAGGGATTTTTAAAACAGAGAGAATGGCAGGAAAAATAGGAGCAAAGCTTTTGCAAGTGGGGAGGGTACGAAGAGTTGAAGGGAGGGGAAAAGCATGAGGAAAAAAAGAACAATTAAAATATGTACAGGTACAAATTGTCTATGATGAATGTGATCATTATGTGTGTCAAACATACTAATAAAACTTTAGAAAAAATGCTGGTGTTCTCATCTTGACTTTTATTTTGAGAATTTTATCACATCTCAAATCTACCTATATTCTAATTGGGAAATAGGAGAGTTTCATTTGACCATTTCATCTTTCTATTTTTTTTACATGAAGGCTGCTTGGGTTTGCTGTGAAGGTGGGTTACCTGATGAGTGTAATTTCACTGTGAGTATGTGCTAGAGGCAATCTTAAGAAATGCTTATGGTACAAAAACCCCAAATCTCAACTCTTTTCTTTTGATTCGTTCCTTGTGTAAACACAAGATTGCAGACAACATTTCTAGCAAAATGGAATCATTGAGAAATGCGGAATGGGAAATAAGGTGGGTAGCTTGAGAAAAAAACACTGAAAGTCATAATTTGTGTTTTATAAATTCACTCAAGTGAAAAATTCATCCAAAGATGGAAATTCTAAAACAATCAAAGTTATGATGTTACAAAACAAAATTTTGTGTTCTTTTTGTGTGTGTGTGTGAAATCCCAGGCTTCTGTTTCCTGGGATTTCAAACCCTCTGTGCTGGTACACACACTCTTGGGTGCATCTTTCGTTTTATCCCCCATGAATCAGCAACAGATAGTGAGTGACTGACCATCGGTGCCATATACTGCAGTTCATTTAGAAAGAATTCTACAGTGCTTTCCTTACCCTCCCTAATGTTTCCAATTACTAGTATGAAGCACTGGACAGGTAACAACACCACTTTAATTCACACTCCACTACAACTACACTTGTAATTAGTCACAAGACCACATTGATGTTTATACTATCTCTAAAGAAAGTGTTAGATATATGAACATTTTCAGAAAGTATCATGAAACCTTTTTATACTATTTTAGGTCAATATTTTCAAGTACCTTTAAGCATTTAAGAATATTCTTTTGCACATAGCTTATTGTCATGCTATTTAGAAATTATTTTGATCTGTTTACTAAGAACAAGTCAGCAAAAAAACAACTAAGTCTAGTTATTTTTCATGCCTTTTTTGTGGTATCTTTATTAAAAGAGAAAAAAATTCTATAATTATTTTTAAATATCCAGGTTTCAAAATTTAGCTAAGCCTTTTTAAGTATAGAGTCCTTCTTCTAAACCTATAAGAAGTCTTACAATGTTCCTATAACTAACTGAAGTAAGTCATGGAAATACATACAAGCGTTATGCAGGCAGGGATAAAATGGCAAAAAAAGGAAGAGAAAGAGAGAAAAAGAAGGCAGAGAAGGAATGAAGGGGGAAAAGGCAAGGAAGGAAGAAGAAAAGAAAGGAAGTAAAGAAAGATAAAAGAAAGAAACTAATTTAGAATCAGTGACCATATGCTTTACTATTATATTTGAGGTAACCTAAACCAGTTGTGTGACTACTCATTAGACAGCTGAACAAGCAAACCCCTTTGTAAACTCCTCCTATCTGTAATTCACCTTCAGAATAAAGATATTTTCTTTATATATTTATTGCCAGTAAATTTTCCAAGATGAGGGCCACACAATTTGTGTGCAAATACATATGCATCTACACTTATATGCACCTGCATTTGGATATAGCATATAGTTAGGGATTATTCTCCACGAAATGCAGTGGACTAAGAGTCAGAAGTTTCACTAACCCTTCCATGGATCATTTTTGAGCAGCAACATCAGTACAGATGTTTAAGTGTTCCAAAGCCAGATACCCTTGGCTCAAATTGTAGTTCTACCCCTTGCTTGCTCAGTAAGTACGTCACAGCTCCACAGTGTCTCCATTTCCTCATCTATTAAGTGATAGCATAAGAATCATAAATAGTTAATAAATTGATGCGAAGATCTAGCAGTTATTGCCTCTAATGTGTTTGGAGAGTACCTGGCATAATAGGTTCACTAAATAAGAGCACTAATTATTAATTTTGTTTGTCATTGCCACTGCGATGAATCTGTGTAACTCACTCAATCGCTCTATGTTTAGTTTCTCCGTGTGCTTGCTGGAGGCAACTGCAGTGCCACACACTTGCCCTCCACCCAGGACAGCAATGCCGCCAAGGCTCATGGAGGCAAGTTGGGTACAGAGGAGCTGTCTAGGGATTGGCCAAATGTTAACAGCTGCTATGGAATAGCAAATGGTTGCCCATGAAACCGAAGGAGATGGACACATGTTAGAAGAACAGAGAAGCTGATGACAAAGGGTCTAAACAACACAGCCAAACTGTGATGAGTTCTGGGGAAAGAGGTCACGGCTGAGCAAAAGAACTCATTCTGAGATTATGGAGTGCTTAGCCTGCAGCTGTTTGTGTGCATCCTTGGTCTGGGACCTCTTTTGAAAGCTGCCTCTAGGAGACCACAGATGGGAAGCCTGAGACTCTTACCTCCCCTATACTTCACAGTCCCTCTTTCCCTCCATTCCCTTGCTGGTGCTTGGCTTCCATGTATTTGTTGCTTGCCTCAGCCTTCATTCCTGTTGCGTGAACCAGTTTATTTTGACCTTTAGACCCCTTGCTATCCCAATGTCCTCCTCAATTTGGTCAAGAGAAGTGAATTCAGTCAAGAGAAATGAATATTTTTGCTCACATAAAAATTTATACACAAATGTATATAGTGGCTTTATTCATAGTCACCCCACTGGATACAACCCAAATACCCTTAAAGCAGTGAATTAGTACACATACTGTGGCTCATGTGTACATCAAAAAGCTACCCAGCAATAAAGAAGAGAGAATTTGACTTGTACAACAACTAAATGAAAGTCCAGTACATTTGGTAAGGGAAAGAAGCCAGCCCCCAAAGACTACATCTTCCAGTCATGTGATTTGCTGAGAAGTGCAAAATTTGAGGTACAGAAAATCAGTGATGGTCAGAGATCAGGGATGGAAGATTTACTACGTGGTACAATTTGGGGAGTGATGGGAAAGTTCCATCTCATGTTCATGGTGGTAGGTATTCAAATAGAATTACATACCAGAAAGAGGAAATTTTACATAATTTACAAAGGTAGAAAGAACACTGTAGTTCCCCAGAACTTTGTAGTAGTGCAGTTACCACCAGCTTGAGGCCTAAAAGATGCAGACACTGAAATCCAGGAAGAATGCTGGCCAGAGGGCTGCCTTGATAGGGGCTGTATCCTTTGACTGAGGAACATAAGCAACCCATGGTCATGCTCCAGGGAAATAAACATAGACTCACTTTCCAAGGACTCCTGATAATTCTATTCACTGAATCCAACTGGAAGCAAGAGTTCAAGGGAACCCGTAGATGGTGTCCATGCAGAGCACCCTTGTCAGGCCCAGAAGAGGGTGCAGAAGAGGGGAGTACACCCATGGTGAGATCAACAGAAAATAACTGCACTTTCAATAAGGCGCAAATGTAGGAGATAGAGAAATGCCCTTACTGCTTTAATTGCCTGCATTTTCCTCCAGCCAAACCCAGCAGAAGTACAAAGGCAAGGGAGCCTAGCCGTTTGCAAGGGTCAATTTCCCCAGTTTTGCAACCAAGCGGATAAGCTGAATAGTAAACTGCAGGCAATGAAGCCTGGGTGCAAGACAGCAAACAGCAAATAACCAGAATACCTGCTATGTATCAAATAGTGTCCTTTCGTGATTACTGTCTTCAAAAAGCTAGAGCAGGCTTGCCTGGGAGCGTAGACCAAAACAACTGAGCTGAGTGACCACAGATGGCAATAGAACACAGGGGAGGTTACCTAAACCAGTTTAGGAAACTCAGGGAAGATTCATGAGTGAAGCATTGCTGAAAGTGAAGTACAAAGAGTACTTGGCTATTGAGATTAGTGAGGGCAAAAGAGGAAGTGAGAAGAGGATTCTACGCAATGAAAACTAACACCAGGTTTGAAGAGAAATGAGCTATTCATATCGCTACTAGTCAGTTCAATATTCTTGAATATAATTTGCAAGCTCAAGAAATAAAGCCAGAGACAAATATAAAAGCCAGATAACAAAGAGCCTTTTATCAAGTGCTGAGTTTAGGTATTGGCCTAAGGGCAATGTATAAGCCTGACACGTTTTAAACACAAGTGACATAATCAGGTTTGTATTGTATACCACACTGGCTGCTGTGTGAAATCATATTAGAGACTAAGAAAAGTGGAAATATACCAGCAAGGTAGATGGGATAAGTGATGCGTGAAGAGATTTTTAGATACTAGAAGTGATAGGAGTTGATCGACTGGACCTTTTAGGAGGCAGGAAAAATAAATGAAAGATGACGCCCAGATATTACATCATGGCAGCTGACGAACGTGGTACCATCTCACTGAAGTCAAGGAAAGGCATTTGCAGCGAACCCTTGTATTAAATATTGCAGAGGAGACCAGAAGGATACAGATGACAGCTGTCCCATGAATTTAACAAGAACAGTGTTGGGGCACTGGGGATATAGCTCACTGGAATAGGTGCCTGCTTGGTAAGCACAAGGTCCTGAGTTTAATCCCCAGTATCGCCCAAAAAAAAAACAAGAACATTGTTGATGCCCCTGATGAAAGCAATTTCAGGAGACTGAGGGGATAAAGGGACTCATATAAGAAAATGGCAGGTTAAAGCCAATATGATGGCGCATGACTGTGATCCCAGCACTTGGGAGGCGGGAATAGGAGGATCCTAAATTTGAGGCCAGGCTGAACTACATGTGAAAACATAAAAGATGAGAGATTAAGCACATTTCACTCTTTTCATTCTCTTCTAAAACCTTACCGAAGAGACAGGAAAGTTTTTATGTTTTTTAAAGACATAAACACACAAGGGTATGCAGAGTAGAAAGCGCCTCACCATAAAAGAGAGAATTAAGTATATGTAAATGTTCAGATTCCAAGCTTTCTTCTCTCTTTCTTTCCATTCCCCAGTGTCAGCAAGCAGCTCTTCACTCTTAAAGAGATTGAGAAACTTGTCCCAAAGGTATCTCATCAACTTAAGAAGAAATAAAGATATAAAGAGCCTTCCAGTTCAGTTCTGCAACAGTAAAGCTTGCAGTCAACAAATCTCTTTGGAGACTCCAATTGCTTATTCATGTTCCAACTGTTAAATATGAGCAGATAATCGAGGATTACCAGGTATCCGAGACAAACTCTTTCTAATTTAAAAAATGAAAAAGAAAGAGCAAATGGGGGAAAAGCATTAAATAGAAATTACGCAGAGAAAGAGACTTTAGAAACACATCGTCAGTATCTGCAGAGAAATATAAGAAGATAGAGTCACTGAACATAAACACCAGGAAATTTATTATTGGTGGTGGAGTGGTGCGGTGGGGGAGGATTGGCTTTCATTTAGTTTCCTAGAGCTGCTGAACAAAGGACCACAAACTTGGTGGCTTAAAACAACAGAAATTCATTCTCTTGCAGCCTTGGAAGGAAGATTCTAACACCAGGTCAGACTGAAGCCGTGGTGTTAGCAGGGCCCATTCCCTCCACAGACTAGGGAAGAATGTGTTACTCGCTTCTTCCAGATCCTGGTGGCTTTTGGCATTCCTTGACCTCTGGCCACAAGACTACAGCCTTTGTTTTCAGGATCACATTGTCTCCACTTCTTTTGTGTGGGTATTTCTCTCTGCTTCCCTCCCACAAGGACAAGTGATGGCCTAGAGGGCCCACCTAGACACTTAAAGATATTCTGGAATAATCCATGGGAAAGATGATCAAAGACTCATCTAAGGAGCCATAAATTAATCACTTATGCGAAACCCTTCTTCTAAGTTAATGTTTGTAAATTCCCAAGATTAGGGCTGGATATCTTTGGAGGGTCATAATTCCGCCTACCAGAGTCTTCCTAGCCCATGTGAGAAAAGAATAGATAGTAGCAGTAAGAAAAGATGTAAAGCATATTTTTACTGGCATGAAGGGCACCAACAAAAGAATTAGTTAAAAGGGTGAAACTGGTTGACTCTGCGAAGGGGGAAGTAGGGAGGTGATCATTCTCAAGTAGTGGTCCACTAGAGAATAGAGATTTAAGCCTTAATGCCATAGCATTTATTATGTGTTATGAACTAACCTCCGTCTTTTGTATCATGAAGACTACTATTGCTCTACCATCCTTAAAGATTAAAAAAAATTAGTCACTCAAATCCTTTTCTGTAAGCTGAGTTCTCTCACGCAACCCTGGTTGAAAAATGCATGTGTGGTTGGACAGAAGAATAAAAGTTAACTTATAAACATAAAAGAAAAGAGGTCTAGAAAATTCATCTTCCAAAAGACTTTAACAGTCTTTCTGTCAGGAGCAGAAGATAAAGTTCTGATGGGTGTATGGTATCCAGTTGCTAGAGGAAAAGGAAAGGTTTAGCTAGGTATGGGGAAAGGTATCTCTTCCTTCATGACTGGTGAGAACAGGTGAAAATGGATGCTGGTAAATTTTAGGTGCATAGCAGGAAGTTGAAATTCTCACAGGAGAACTCTTATTTTCTCTCTGCAAGGTAAGAAAATTTACATAACTGTACTTCATTCCCTTCTCTATATGACTGTCACTTACAAAATGAAAGCCGTGGGATAATACAGCAATATCAGATGACTGTTTTGTCTCTTTTCAAAGAAGTAATTCAACTCCAACTTGGTGTTTGAGCTAGTATTGGCTAATAATCATTTTCTGAAGCGTTCCATTCAATTTACATCTCTCGCCTCCTAGAGGGAAGAATGTTAGTGAGGAGGAAAGCTGTCAAGTCTTTGATTACAAACGTTATCACTTGCTACTGTTCAACAACGTTCTGATGAAAATATTACTACTAACGGAACAACATGCATATGTTCTTAGGACACAAATAGCATTGCTGCATTCTGTTTGCTTACAAGTAAAGTAAATTAATATTGAACTGAGGTAAAAAGTAATTCCCTGATCAAAGATCTCATGAAATTTTAACTCTGAAGGCACACATTTCGCAGAAGGTCGCAAGAGACCATAGATGTGAACGTGTTTGTAAGTAAAATTACATCTCACATAAGATATTGTTACAGAATGAAAGTAGTACACTTCTGGGAGACTACTTCTGGGTAAATGACTTCATGTTTTATGTTATAAACTTTTCTGAAAGACCTGACAAATGACAAAAGACAAAGCTAGAAACCATCATTAACTTGATATATAAGCAAATTTCACTCATATGCAAGCTATCTACTTATCTTTCTTAAATTCAAACTAAGTTTTATAAAAGCATGCACAGTATCTTCAAAGATAACAGAACTAAAAATTTAAATTTTAAAACACTCAGGTGTTATGGTTGATACATTGTGTCAACTTGGGGAATCTAGAGGTTTAGCTGAGTGACTCAGGAGGAAGCTGGGGTGCTTACTTTGTATACATCCTGAGCCTGTGGAAGAGGAGGGCGTGGAGACTGTGTGAGAGGTTCAGGACCCCTGAGTGGGGGTAGGCTGTTTACAATGTAGGGGAGAAAAGGAGGCTGCTTGCAGCCATTCTTCCCTTTTGCTGGTTGTTTTTGCTGTGTGCTGCCGCCAGGAACATTAGCCCTCTGCCATGTGCCACTCTGCCTCTGAAGCAGCCAAGTATGGACTGAAACCTCCACAAACTGTAAGCTAAATAAACCTTTCCTTTCTTCGTTTTGGGTGTTGGGTATTTTGTCTCAGCAACGAGAAAAAAGTAACCAAGACATCAGGATATAGTATATTTAAAAGTAACAGGAAGGTATAAACAAAAGAATTTTATACCAAAAAATATCAATGATATTTTAAAAATAAAATCACAGAAAATGTATAATATTTATACAGAAGCTTAAGCCTTTTCATGTTATAAATAAATAATTTCTGCAGTAGGATTCTATCCCAAAGCAAAAAATTCATATGTGGTCAACTGTTCATGAGTAAATGTACTCATCACAGCATTGTTTGTAGTTTCTCATTCTTAGTTTTTAAAGTTAAGAAACAAAATCCTCCACTGTGGAGGATTAGGAGTGCACAGTGAGGAAAGGTTCAATCACTAGAGAATTTCCACTCAATGCAATGATATGTAACCATTACTATTCCTTTATCATATAGTACTGTTATTTAACAGGGCCAGAGTAAATAAAGATGCACATGATAGATTATAAGATGTGCAAGATGTATTAAGTGCAAAATGCAGAATGCCAAACTATGTAAAGCTATATTAAAAAGTATGATCCCAACATTGTATGCATATATATAAGATACATATATTATGTATATACACATACACACACACACACATTATGTTTAAATGCATGGCAAAAATTTGGAAGGCTATGCACTAAATTTTCCTGCAGTTATTTCTATGTGGTAGATTACTGTTGCTATATACACTTAGGTATTATTTGGAATTTCTGTAACTAACATGAATTATTTTCATATATGAGAATAGGAAATGAAGGAATACACATTTCTGGTTTAAAACTATGCTTGTTACGTGCTTTAAATGACTAGGAAAATCCTTATATTATAAAATTAAATGCAAGAAGAAAATATAAAATTGCAAATCTTAAATATATATTAAAAAAAAAACACAGGAAATATGCCAAAATGAACAGTGGGATTTTGAATGGCTATTTCTGATTTTCCTCTTTTTGTATTTCTCAAAATTTCAAAACTGAATTTTTATTAATTTAAAAATTAGAACTAGGGGCCAGGGATGTAGCTCAGTGGTACAAGTGCCTTCCTGGCAAGTGCACGGTCCTGAGTTCGATTCCCTGAACCAAAATAAAATTAAAAATTAGAAGTAGGTGAACATAAAGACTCACAGAATGAGTGGAGGACCATGTAAAAGTACTAGGAACTGAAGTTTATCATTGAAAATTTTCCACTAGAATTTGCTCAGGTATGTGAGTCAGTGCATCCCCTGATGTTTGTGACAGGCACTTTCTTCCAGCTGCTCATTTACTTTTGAAAAGAATCTTGAAAACTCTGGCATTGTCTAGCTTCTGGATCTGCTATGTGGTTGACATAATCAAGTATGATTGGCTAAGCTGAAGAAGGCTCAGATGAAAATCGTCTAACAATGTATCATTGTCACACTGGTCAATATAGGTAACAACGCTTCTTTGAAAAGGTGGTGCCTCTATGATCTAAGAAAGTTTTAAAAAACTTGGGCTAGGTGTTGGGGACCGTGAATTATCATGTGAGTCTAGGGGATGTCCCTGCTTGTTCTTGTGCTGCCCTTGAGCCAGACTGGAATGCGGAAACTCCTTGTTCTTTTCTGGTCTTAACTGGAAGCCCTGGGGCTAGTGACTGCTGTGGCGCTCACAGGTCAGATAAGACCTGCTGGAGACAGAGGCATCTGGGGAAACTACAGCTTCCTTATTGCTCGCTCATGTGGCCTTGGCCTTGGCCTTGCGCAAATGCTTTGCTCTTACTAGCCCACTGTTGTGGCCATTGCTGTGCCCAGAAACACCCACTTCACTCACGGTCCTTGACTCAGATGTATGAGTAAGTACCACGGTTCTGGGTGGTTCGTGGCCTTTTGTTCCGAGAACACCTGGTCATCCCCGATCCATCGCTATTTTGCCTCTTCTTTCTTCCCGCAGTGCACTTAACACTTGGCAGGAGCTGGGAACTCATCGCAGGGGTCCGTGCTAGCTGACGCTATGGAAAAGATCTCTAATCGCTGGGGAGTGTAGGGAGGGTAAATAGATATAGGACTTAAACTGGGCAATATTTGACTAAGATGGAGAACTTATTTCATATAGTCATCATCTGTATACATATATTGGAGTTGAAAATTAACACCTTATCATCCAGCTACACAAACAAAAGTCTTTTGTGTTTTATAACAAATACAGTATGTTTTGTGAGCTTCATCCATGCAGGGAGTCGGTAAGTAGAGGTGCAAAGGACACAAACTTACAGTCTCTATCCTTTCATGGATGACTCAGTACTTTTAGGATTAATGTTCAACTTTTAATATCACCATCTCCAGGCAAGGGAAGAATACGTTATTTTATGTAAAGAAATAGTTGTTGTAATCACCACACTGTGGAGTTTGCCGATTGTATTTCCTTTTCCATAGGTCCATAAACATAAAATATACTGTAGTGCCACATTCTTTAAAGAACGTGTTTAATTTACCCATATCGTCTTACCCAAGGACAGATACTAATTTAGGGAGAATGGAGTCTAAAATGACACTTATGAATAACAATGTTTTCTCAAATAGTGAGGTGCCCCTTCCTTTCCATATTGTAAAATGTCATATTTGGTTTCTTCTATTGGAGAGACCTTATGGAGTAGCAACTTATAAGGAGTTACAAAGTGCTGTGTCCTTACTTCACTAATAAAAAGTCCAGATTTTTAAAATTTTTTAGACTTAGCAAGTTCAAAGTATGGCAAGTCAGGGGACAGGGATGCCAATAATTCTTTTCTAAGCATACCATTTTTCCAGTTCAGCTTCCAACTGCGCTGCCTCAGTTATAGGCTCCAAGATTCCTTTGTTCAACATTGCTGATGAGGAAAGAGAGTGTTATGGTTGATACATTACATCAACTTCAGGAGTCCAGAAGCTTAACTCAGTAACTCAGCGGTTCTACATCCTGGGGTGAAAAGGACACGCCCTTCCTGCTCTAGGCTGCTGTTCATTGTGCCAATGTGAGAAGTTTAGAAGGATAAAAGGGTGGCTGAGCAGGGGCCAGGGTCCTTACTTTGTACACACCCCGAGCCTGTGCAAAAGGAGGGCTGGGAGACTGTGTGAGTGTTATGTGCCCCCTGGCTGGGGGTAGCCTGCTTACAGTGTAAGGGAGGAAAAGAGGCTTGTTGCTCCCCCTTTTGCTCTTTTATTGCTCTGCTCTCCTTCCTGCTATGAACGTTTGCCCTCTGCCATGTGCCACTCTGCCTCAGAGCCAGCCAAGTATGGACTGGAACCTCCACAAACTGTGAGCTAAACCAATCTTTCTTTCCTTAATTTTGGGCTTCAGGTATTTTGTCTCAGCAAAGAGAAGAGAGTAAGCGAGACAGAGAGTAATTGCCCACCATCCTCTTCGCGGCTCTGTTATGTGTCCCTTCAGCTTCACAGGTAAGGGATCTCTATCAAGCGCTCTGCCACGAGTCTTGAGGAGGAGAGGAGGTGGGGAAAGAACAGTCAGGCTGGAGCATGAGCTGAGTGTTGTGTTCAGTGATGAATTGAGGATTGCATTTTCCTTCTGATCCTCAGCCAGGGTCTCCGGGACCTCTCTGAAAAGGTCGCCTCTCTTCCGCTCAGGATGTGCTTCATCTCCGTGGGGCACATAGCCAGGTGAGTTTGGTAAGAGCTTTTACTACCAATTTGGAGACACAAGCCAAGTGACTCCAGTAAGTCCCCTCGCTGCCCCTCACATGAGTTCTTAGTCTATGTCACAAAGGGCTAGTTGTGTCTGCTTTCTCCATATCTGCCTGAGTCACCTTGCCACTAATTAATTGTGTTGTGAGTACCTACCCACCTGCCGCTGGGTTCTTAAGTTTCAGTTTTATTTGGAATGAACGGATGTTAAAGGGCATGTCTCAGCACTGAAATATGCCAGGGGCTGAGGAGGAATGCAAGGCAAAGGTAGAAAAATCCCACCGCAGAACTGGAATTTTCAGAATCTTAGTTGGGGGTGGGGCACTGGAGGAGTCTGGAAGGTAAACTGGGGCGAGGTTATGGAGAACATTTAATTTTAAGTGAAAATGATGAAATGCTACAAATTGTACTTCTTAAGCAATGGTATTTCTGTGATTTGTGTCAACAGTTTATTTCTGAATCTTAAAAAAAGTTATTTCGGTCACTTTAAAAATATCACAGGCACATTTTTAAACTCTTAGATGTTGTTAACACCTGCAGCTTTGTCACTGTACAAAATAAGTCGCATTAAATGCTAAGTGGGAAAGCTTAAATTAAGTCTTTCAAGAAGAGCCTCATCTGAAAACCAGTGCTTATAGTGAGGCCTTAGAACACTGTTGCTCTAATATGTTAATCAGTCGTAAACGTGGCTCTGTGGTAGATACTCAAGGAGCTGTGAAGAAAGGAAATGAATAGCTTGTTGAACATTCATCAGAATCATTCCTTCGTACTGCTCAGGAAGAAGTTCACGGGGTACTCCCCTTTTCATATTCATAGCCCTAAACTAAACTTAATTCTAAAAACTTTAATGACTTAAACTCATGTCGATTTTTAATTTATCATTATAAATCTTTTACATGACCTTCATTTTTGTAAGATCACTCCAATAGTGCTAAAAACATTTTACCGAGTGCCTATTCTATTATTTATTTGCTGAGTACCAATTACGTGCTTGACATTTGCATATGTTACTCACAATAACAGGCGTATTTACTGTCATTTCAAAACAAGTAGCCCAATTGTCAGCAAAATTTAGTGACAAGGCTTAGTTACACAGCTAAAAAGTGTCCAGGCAAAGACCTAGCCCAGTTTGGTCTGAGTGAGAAACCTGAACTCATTCTTTACCATACCTTGCCTTGGCATCAAGCTCAGGAAAACACAATATGGGGAATCACAGTAAGGATGTATATCAGAATGGCAGAGTCATAAATATTGGTATGTCCGGCTCTGCCAAAGGGAATCAGCAGCAGAGATATCCTCATAGACAGGTGGAGATGCAGGTCAAATTTTAATGTTTACTAAGCAGAAGGATCCATATCTTCAAAGACAAAAGTGAGTGCAAAGGTAGGCTACTTTCAGAGACCTTCAGGTGATTTGATGTCAGAGCACAGAATAAAAATGAAGGAATTACACAAAAGGAATTAGGAAGGGAAGAAATAATAAAGATCTTCCTTTGGCTTGATGAGGTCTTGTTTCCAGAAAGTAAAAACATGTCATCTGAGGCAAGTCTATGTTTATAACTGCATTTCGTTTGCTTAGTCAAGTTGCCAAATGGAAATGTGGCACCCAGGAGAAAAATATTTGCCCATGCATAAGTTATATATTGAATATTGTTATATCCCAGAAACTAGGCTGGGCACTGGGGGTACTTCCTACCTAAAATGATACTTTCCTACCTAAAATGCTCTAGTGCAGCTGGTACTAACATTGGCTCTTCTTCCCCCATCCCAACAATGTAACTTTAAGGACTGACCCCAGTCACAGAAAATAAATCTTATCTGCTCTACCAGTGGGTGGTTCAGGAGACTAGATTTTAAGTAAACCAGAGTTGCAAAATGTCCCTGAGGCAATCTGTCCATAGGTGGACACAATCCAATTTTTAAAAAACTGATGATTGATATACCACCTTATTCCATAAGTGGAGTTGAGGCGGCCCAGCAAGTATGCATGCAAAATAGTAGAATAAATAATAAATAGGAGAAGAATTGAGAATATGAGAGGGGGGAAAGAATAGTAAATAGCCACTAGAAAAAGCAAATGTAATCTTAGTGGTCCTAGAAGAAAAACCGATGAGAAAATATAAGAATCACCAATTCTATAAGAAGAAAAAAGAAACAGCAACATTCATAATGAAAGCTCACATCTGTTGAGGAGTTTCTGTGTTCCAAGCACTGTTGCAAGCACTTACGCTGTACCAATCCATTTAACCTACAGAATAGGTCTGTGTAGTGGGTAAAATTTTTATCTCTACCTTTAAAATGATAAAGTGAGGCCCACAACAGTGAAATAAATTATTCAAACCTTCCATCTAATAAATAATAATGCTGAGAAAAAAGGTTAAAAAAAATGAAAGCTCAGAGGAGCACTGTATTCCTAATACATTGTCAGAACAGAAATATCTGTCAGTGGTCCTCATCCAGGAAGTTTGTATCTTGATCTTATAAAGCTTGATTTTGCATTATAATAGCTTGGTTGTTAAATAATGCAGAAAATTCTATGGTGTATAGATAAGACTGTTTTTAAACACAGGGAAAAGTCCATGAGGGATAAGGTTTAAAAATAAAGTGTGGGTGCTCCAACAAATACTTCGTATTTTTATTAGTAGCTTTGATCCTCTTCTCTGCCAGGTGAGTAAAGCTTCTAGTTTCAAAAATACAGACTTAAATCTTACAATAATGATTGGAAAATCTACTTGCCTAGCAACTACCCTGGAAAAACTATGTGTGTGTGTGTGTGTGTGTGTGTGTGTGTGTGTGTGTGTGTATTATATATATATATATGCTTTAAAGATATATTTACATAAATTATGTACATTGTATATAGGTACCCCATATAATATATAGAATATATACATTCTGTATATATGCTATGCATCTACATATACACAAACTGTACACTGTATATACATATTCTATATATACTATACATCTATATGTACCAATTCACATGTATATCTACATATATAAATAAAACTATATATTTGATATTTGAAATTTCTAGTAAAATTCCACTTTGTGAAGCAGTAATTTCTGTACCCTTTCTTAAAATAAATAAATTTTTAAAAACAACTCAGAGCCTCAAATATTTTTATGATGTAATCATCTTACAAGTATTTCTTTTATCATCAAAATTTGGGATTGTTTTTTACTTGGACAGTGTTTCTAACACTAATATCATGAGTGAATGAATCTCTGGTGCTCTTTGACCAGATCCGTGGCCCAGAAAGCCCAAGCGCCTGGTCATCTTTTCTTGTGCCTGAGTCTCTGCGTGTCCCCAGGCTTTCTGTTGCTTTCCCTAACAGCTGTTATCTGGAAAGGATCTGAACAACTCACTCTCACTAAGGTTAAGCACAGGGGAAGCTTAACATCCACCTCCAGTTCAACCACGGAAGGAATCTGAAGGATGCGGTTGCTGACGGCAGTGTTTAAAAAAACTGCCCAGACCCAGCATTTTAAAGCATGTGCTCCAAGTTGAGGGGAAGATAAAAGAAAGGAGAGGTCAGGAAATTAAGTCAAAAGTTACAGTTTTCATTTCATTCTTCTGACATTGTAAGGAACGATATTTTCTATAAACGAAGTGATAAATGTTCTCACTATAATATTGCTGCAGGGGACCTGTTACATTTATTTTTGCTACTGCATTTCAAACTTACAAAACTGATAAAGTCAAACTGGTTTTTCAAGACTAATGCTACTGAAAAGTCTCATCTTCAGACCAGAACAGCTTTATGAACTCATTGCTGTCAGTTGATGATAAATATAAACATTGGGAATAGAAATTTAGAAACAATTTTAGAGCAACTTGATATTAATAGTTATATGCATCAAATAACACAGAACTGTATTTTTACATCTTTTCAAATATATTTTTTCAAGAAATTCATTTTTATTGTGTTTTACAGAAGTACCAGACTACAATGGATTAAAAATTTAAAAGAACCACATCAGTCAGTTTGAGAAGTACTCTGTCCAACAGAAGCACTGTTTCTTAAAATTTAAGTGTGTACACATTACCTAGGAATCTTTAAAAAAAAAGATTCTGCTTCAGTCGTCCAAAAGATGAACCTGAACTTCTGTATCAGTCATAAGCTTTCAAATAATGCTGACAGAGATGGTCGTAGAGTGCTCTCTGAACGCTCTGTATAAATAAATCAAATTTACATTTTAATAAGGCTGCCCTAGATGCTTCCCCTGCATGACCAAGTCCGAGAAGCACTGCTTCTAAGTTTATTATGGGTGACACTGTAGCAACTATTGATAGACTTGCCTCCCAGCAGCTGCTGTTTGATAGACTATTGGGTCTAGAATTTGGGGAAAGGTGCAGGATCTGAAAATCCTGGGCTATTCATGACGCACCAAGGGACCCTGACATTGTATCAGATTTAATGGGACGCTGGTATGCACTCTCCCGTATTGCACCCTGAGATTCTCACTTTACCTCAACAGTTATGGTGACTCTGCGAGCCTGCTTGGTTCCCTCTTCTGGGAGGGGTCTGTTTTCTGAAGGTGACTTGCTTCACCTCTGTGGGGTTCGTTTTGACCAGCTGGAGGGAGTTAGTAAAGAAAGTTTCTTCTCTCCCTCTAATGGACTGCTCCAGCTTGTAGATCTGTTTTGTTTTTCTTTTGGTGTCATGTTGCTTCGTTTTGTGATAAAAGCCTGTCTGAAAATTTCCTGCAAGACTGTACAGATCCACCCATCAAAAAGCAGCCAAATGTCTTCTGGGTTTGCTGAAAATGATACTCAGAATGGTAAAACGTCCCCTTGCACTTATTTACTAGCTTTGCCCCCTCAGCTCCCTTTTCCCTCTGCAAACTGCCATTGGATTACTGTATGTCTTCAGCAAACATTCTCATGCAAGCCTTGACCTGCAACTCTACTTTCGCGGGAATATGGGCCCACTCACACAGATTTTTGTGTACACGTCTAACAAATAATTCTGTACTAAATGGAACAAGCTGTAACATTGATAATACAAGCAAATAATATCAGGGGTCAGATGTTTCTAAAATATCTTATGTGAAAAATCTTATCAATTCAACATTCTTTGTTTTACTTAGAACAATATTTCCATGGCTTGTGTGATCAAATTTATATCTAGAAATCAGTATTTGAGAAGCACCATATTCTGATAATAATACCTCCGTTATAAAACATAAAACATTTCCATGTGCTGCTAGAGAGTCGCAAGGGGTGGTTTGTCTCCAAAAGGTTCATGTGTTAGAAGCTCGGTCTTCAGCATTACAAAGCTGGAAGATGGGGTGGGATCTTTAGGAAAGACAGACCAGGAATAGGTCACGAGGTGGCAGGGACATTGTCCTTGTGAGGAACTGAGGTAGTTCCCCCGGACTCTGAGTTAGTTCTGGCAAGAAGGTTATCGTAAGACAGCAAGCTCAGCGCCCTTTCCTTGCTCTGGCTTCCTGCCTCACCGTACAATCTCTCCTTGAACACACTACTGCCGGGTTGCTATCCACCATGATACAGCGCAGCTAGGGTAGCCTGCATCCCCAGTAACAGGCCATTTGGACTTTCAGGCTCCAAAGTTATGAGCTAAGTAATCCTCTTTTCTTTATAAAGTACTGGGCCTTAGGTATTTTACTACAGTAATGGAAAATGGGCTAGACCATGAGGAATTGTTGGGCCCAGAGGCTGCCGTACCATTGGCAAATGGCTAGAATCATAAAAAGTTAGAAATCTCAGAATCCTACTGCTTCATTTTGACAGATGAGCCCAGAATAAGGAAGAAATTGTTGGAACTAAAAAGATGAACTGGTGGGTGAGAATTGCAGTTCCCAGTATATGTACAGTTTACATATATAAATATATCCTTGTTGCTATTTTGTAATATTCAGAATCACACAATATTAGAGTGAGAAGAAACTGTCGCTATCACATAATATAGCTTCTAAATTTTACATATAACTCAGGGCTTAAGAGGGTAAGTGACATGCCTTAAATTACCTAGTACTTAAAGAAAGAAGACATGGAGATTAGAATCCAAGGATTCTGATTCCTGAGTCAGAAAAGTTAGGTGGCACCATGGTATTTGGAACCTTTAAATCCTCATTAAATCTTAATTCCTTATAAAAATCTTCAGTACCTAAAGTAGTGCATTTCATTAGAATGAAGCTCTCCTTTTCTTACGTAAACCAATGAAAAGATTTACTGAGCAAATTAAACGATTAAATATACAGACAGGAATAGAGGAAATTTGCAAGTAAAGATAATGTGTCTGAATGCATGGTACAATTTATGAAAATTTAAAAACTTCAGGATCAGAATAAACCTTAACTAATCTACATATCCACATTGGCACTGCTGTCCACCCATTGCACCAGTAGAAGTGCAAAGACCTTAAAACCCAAAACGTTTATGTTTTTTGATTTAGAAATTCTGCTGACTTATAAAAATAGAAATTCTTTCCTGACGATTTCTGTAATTCAGGCAAAAAAGCAGCCCTCTCTGCAGGAGGCATCAGTCAATGCCTCTTCCAGGAGCTGTCAATATCATTTTATAAGTTTAAAGGAAGAAGAATATTTGAAGATGGTAATAAAATTTTCAAACTGTAAATCAAATCTATACCCACTACAAGAAACTCAAAAGCTGGGCATGGTAATATGTACCTGTAATCCTAGCACTGGGGGAGCCTGAGACAGGAGGACTGCAAGTTCAGGCCTATCCTTGGCAATTTAGTGACTTAGTGAGGCTCAATCTCAAAACGAAATATATTTGAAAAGGCCTGGGAATGTAGCTCAGTCAGGGAGACTTGCGTTTGATCACTGGAAGGAGGGAAGGAAGGCAGGAAAGGAGGGAGGGAAGGGAGGGAAGGAGAGAGAAAGAAGAGAGGGAAGGAAGGAGGGAGGAAAGGAAAAGAAACTATGAATAGCAAACTTCTACTCTAGAAATGTACTGTTTAGAGCAGTTGTTCTCAAACATGACATTAGCATAGAAAGGGTTAGAGCTAGGGTGACCAATGACATCCAAATCTCTGGGGTTGGAGTTGAGGCTTTTTAAAGCTCCCTAGGTGATTTTAATGTGCAACAAGATGGAGAATCATTGGTTTAATGCTACTGGGTAAAAAAAAAAAAAAAACAGCTGCATATGGAAATATGTATTTTTGGAAACCTCAATGATTGGCCACATAGGGAATTGCTAGTTTAGGTAGCATCCAACAAAGTAGCTGGGAGCCCATGTGTGCAGTTGGGAGATCTAAGAAAGCATTACCAGCAGAGACCTCTGACAGAATATGTGACAGTGTTTTACATTCTAGATCATGAAATATGAAACAGCTCCTTAAGAACTCACTGTTTATGAGCTTACACACAAGCCACAGTAATTGGGGTTAAAGGGGAGCTTTGAATTTGTGTTTGCCTTTTCTGTTTTACCTTAATGATGACCCTCAGTGTTGAACCAACTTACTTTATCTTTTACCTACCAGGAATTATTTTTATAAGAAATCTGTGCAAAATGAAGCCCTTATAAATCAGAAGAGATAGCACAAAAATCACAGCTATGTAGCACCAAGAAAAAACAGTGCTGATTTATGAAACTTCACAGACTTAGAAATAGAAACAAAGCACTAAATATTCATGAAATCCCATACAGTGCTTGCACAAAAGTTACATCTCAGTATATTTGTAACTTAGTTATAGGAAGAATAATAATGTGGGCACATCCAGACATATGGAACCTTTCAAGTATTAAATTTCACTAATTTTTAGTCTTTTTTGTTTTGAATCATAAATAACTTATGAATAGGCTGTAAATGGTTGGCCATAATCTAAACCTCCCAAAGAAAAGTAAGCAAAGATTTAATCAGCAAAACAAGAGAGTAAATATAGAAAGAAGGATTTAATAAAAATGTTCTCTGTGTGTTTTTAAAAAGTGATAGAATTTCTTTAAAGGGAAAAACCCACAAGTGAAGGAAGCAGCTACAATTCTGTCATTTAGTAAAACATCGCAAAGCTATCATACAAATAAAGAGTTAAAATAAAATCTATGACATGTATCTTTTGATTAAATCGTATTCAAGATATAATCTGCTAGGCCAATACATTAATCAAAGGAATCTTAAATTTCACTGAGTTACTTTGCCAATTTTGGTTCTGGTTTCATAACATAATTGTCCCACTTTTATTTGACTGTACTTATGACAGATGTAGAGTATGAAAACAAACAGTACACATACAATCCACTTTCAAAATGGAAAGATTCAACGCATATCACTGGTGAAATCTGACAGTCCAATTTAAGAGCTATTTATTTATTTCAGACCTATTGGCTTTTAAAAAGAAAAATTATTCAGCTAATCATCACAAAGTCTATTCTTTTCATTCTTCATCCTTTTTGCACTGTGTGTGTGTCTCTGCAATGTGTAATAAACGGTAATTAACCCCAGATAGCTTTGGTATGCAGTGCTCTTCTTTAACAATGTTAAGAACTTGTTTAATTAGAAACAATTCCCAATAAAGATGATTTGTATCTCTCTTTTTTTACGTGATTTTTTTTCTTTATTTTTTTAAAGACAAAAGAATGGAGACATATGAACCAGAACAAGCCATAAACAATATCAAAAATACAAAATTATACAGACTACAGCAGGGAATTAGCACTGGATGCTGTATTACATAATGTCATCTTCACACTAGTTAACACACAAACATTAAAGGAAATACCAAATTATAGAGAAGATAGTAGGGAATCAGCACTGGATGCTGCATAACATAAAGTTATCTTCACTTCTGTTAATACAAAAACGACTGAGGAAATACAAATTATAGAGAACATAGAAGGGAATTAGCTCTGGATGCTGTCCTACATAATGTTACCTTCACATGTTACTCAGTTACACAGATGATGGCCCATTTGATCTTTCAATTTTCTCCTCCCTCATTTCCGTTGCCCTACCAATCAATCATTCATCTTCCCTGTGATAATAACTGTATTCTTGGGTTTATCTGTACCCCTGGACTCTCACCTTGGGAAGAGATATAGCTACCTCAAACTATATTATAGCATACATGGGTGTATACAAACTGCCATGGTTGGAGATGGAAAAGCACCTGTGCTCACAGCGGACTGCCCCGCTCCACCCCGTCGCCATGCTATGGGTGGGGGTGGGTCCAGTACGTGGGGCACCCTCAGCGGGGCCCTCAGCGGAGCGGCCATGGGGCCCTCAGAGGAGCGGCTGTGGGGCCCACAGCGGAGCAGCCGAGGGGCACGCGCCCCCATCGGGGTGCCCTCGGTGACCCGTTTGGCTCTGTCCCATTGCCTCGATGCCAGAGGCCCTTTCTTCTCCTCCTCCCTCCTCCTGATCTCCAGTATTACCGTTCCCCACCCCTTGCAGCTGGGCACTGGACGAACTTATGATGCTTGGTATAAGGGCTTGAAATCTCCCCGGCCCATTCTCACTGTGTTAGTTCAGGGTATGAACTGAGTTTAAAGATTAATTCTAGAATAGAGTTGGAGGATTTTCTCGGGTCTGTTGTATAGAGTATGTTGTTTTTCTGACTCCCGGTCTGCTGCTTTTCATCGAATTTGTTGCTATGGGTTCGTTCATGCAAGGTTCATATGTGCAAGCTGTAAGGAGACCCTCGTGGTGCTCACATTAATAGTTTGGGGTGAGTCCTGAAGACCGTGGATTCATCCCATTGCTGCCAGGAACAGGCGGTGCTTGCTCAAGCCGCTGAGACTCAAGGTGCTCCCAGAGAGAGTTCAGGGTGGGAGCTGAGTTCCGGCAACCCAGCTCACGCTTCCTGCCTGATGTTGGAGTGAGAAGGACATGGAGCCACACGATCCACCTCCACCTGCATCTCCCTCCCGTTGCAGTGTTGGAGCCCCCATCCACTCCTTGGCCGGATCCCTGGGAGCCGCTGCGGCTCACCACCGAGGTTCACCCAGCAGAGAGGCAGGGGGCCACCGCCTTGAGGCAGGCGCAGAGCCGGGTGTGGTACGCTGTGTACTAGTTGCATTGATTCTCTCCAGGCACTGATTGGGGACTCTGCCCCAGTGGCTGTCGCAACCTCTCATTCTCACATTGGGCTCGACAACTGCTCCCGACCACCACTGCCTCCTTTCCTGGCTGTGCCCTCCTCTCTCCAGCCCTGGACCAGCTCTCGGAACTCCGTTCTCCCCTGGCTGAGTGGGGAGGCTTCCATGAGCGTGGGCCTCCGAAGCTGAAGCTGCGAATGCCGGAGTGAGGGCATGGGCCATGGGTGTGCTTGGAGCGGTGACTTTCTCCTCCTCTCCCTCCGACTGTGCCATGGCGGATCTCTGATCCTTTCCTCCAGCAGAGGTTTTGCTTAGTCTTTCCGAGGGCTTCAATTCCCATTTCAGATCCTTCCTGAGTTCAGGATACCCACCTCTTTCCTTTCTGTCCTTCACATGTTGCTATATTCCTGTATTCCTTTGTCTGAGTGGCACTCCTCCGGGAGGTTCTCTCTCTGCTGCCTACCCGGTCGCCATCTTGAAGTCCTCTCGTAAAACTTACTTAGTTATTTGTTACTTTCTAATGAATTGGCCATTATACTTCTAAAGTTCTGAAGTGGCCAACAGACATAGAAAGATACCACTTCAGGCTCCTGCTTGAAACCAACAGCTACAGAAAAGTGCTGGCCTCGATTCAGGGCCACTGTATCCCTCTTTCTGTGTCCGTCTCCTCCCTCTCCCCCCTCTCCCCCCCTCTCCCTCCCCCTCCCCTGCCTGCCCCCTCTCTCTCACGCTCCCTTTTCCTCTGTCTCTCCTTCTCTCCCTCAGCCTCTAGGAGGGAGAAGCGGAGAGGCAGAGGGAAGAGCTTTTTGTTTCCAAAGGGCCTCAGCTTACCTGGGCTACAAGTACATGCTGGGAGATACTCCATAACCTCCACTGACGTGCTTTCACTCTTAAAAAAGCCGCTGTGATACAGGGAGGTATAAATGGCAGTGAAACGCTAAGAGTGTGAGGTGACACATCCAGCAAAACCCTACAACAGCACAGCTGTTTTGCTTCAAACATTTAAGAAATATGTGCAAAGCAGTAAAAATGACCAAAAGATTTTAAAATAACATAAGCAATGAGAATCTTGACGAGATGAGACCATTTAGCTCAGGGATTTTTAGTAATGGTTCTCAGTAAACACAAAGGACGCTATCTGCTGCTCTCCATGCCCACTGGGGCGTGAACGGGCAGAAGTGAGGCTAAACTTCAGCAGAAGAATTCAGGGAAGATGTAAGTTTCCTAAATGACTCGTATTTTTTTAAAGAGTGAATCATCAGAAGGGTCTGTGGAATGTCCTTCCAAGAGGTATTCATAAATAAAGCATATATTTTCTTGTTCAAAACGTTTCTGTACTGTCTTGCCGAAGGACAATGTCTTGGGATAGGGAGACCATGTTTCCCAATCACCATTTATTACTCTAAAAGTGAAGATAACATATAACTAGAAGGGCTGAACATTAAAATATTCAAAAGGGTTTATGATTGGTAGTACGAAACATGCTTAACCCCCGTAAGACAAATTGAGGGAAGGGAGAAAAACTGTTTTGTTTTGATTAATCTACATTTTCCGCATGGCTTCATGGTTAGACTTTCTCTTAAAGCAGCCAAATGTGGAGAGAGCCTGCTGTACAGTAAAAATAAACACACTGGAAGCCATGGAGACAAGAAGCCTAAGCTTGCTTACCTGTAGACCTAGGATCCACACTCACCCGGAAACCCTCTCCCGGCACCACATGCAAAGGCACCTCTGCACCTCACCTCACCAGTCATAGGCATTGCACTGCTATTCTGCCACCTTTGCAAAACACCTACCCTGTTAATCACCCCACACATTCTATCCTCCCCTTGCCCTTCAGACCATGTTTGAACAGTGCCTTTCCAACTCTCAGCTGGAGGAGGGGATCCACGGGTAAAGACAGCTGGCTCAGGGAGGCAGACTGGACCATGAGCCCTAGAATCAGGAATGCCTTCAGCATGTGCCACTGTGATCACAGCTCACTCTAACCCTCTGGGGACACGCATATGACTTATCTGTCCTACAGGACTGTTACTGTCCCGCTACATAAAAGCAAAGTAAGGTAAAAGCAAAGAAAAACCCGGAGTGAGGCATCTTGTAGACCAAGACTCTGCTACTGCTTTTCCAAATGATTAATACCTATCTATACCCGGTTTATAAAAGTAACTTGTACTTAAAGTACACGTGGCATACAGGTAATTTGTAAGCTTTGTAATGGTTTGTATTTGTTTTATTGATTTAATCCTCAGAATCCTGACAGCTTGTTACTATTATTATTATCTATTTTATAAATGAAATTTGGCAAAGATGTTTTAAGAAATTTTGTCCAGACATCAAAGTCACCCCAACAGCAACCTACTGAGCAAGAATTCAAGCCTCAGGGATCTGGCGTGAGAGACTGGGTATCCACAACAGCAAACTGCCCATCTTCAGATGGATTAAACTTGAAAGAAATAAAGCATCAATACTTTCTCTTTTATTCATCCTTGGCAAGACCATTAATCACCATTTTTCTAGGCCCCAAACAGAAGGAAGAATCTCCTAAACCTAGTGAAAATGAAATGTTGCTCTACAATATGTAATTTTCAGGAAATAAAAATATTAGCTTATGGTCATGGATCCACTTAACCACTGGCAAAACCTCTTTTTTTATGACTATGGGAGGAATAAAACAGATTGACACTAATAAGCTGTTGCTTGTTTTTTCATGGTGGCATATTTGAAATAAGAGCTCATGAATTGAATTGATAAGAAGTAAATTAACATATAAGGATATGAAGCAGAATGTATTTACACAAAAAGTGACTGTTGGTGAAGTAAACTGCTAAAGTCAACAATCAGAAGTAACATTTTTAAAGATGAATTCCTAGAAGTTGGTATACAGAATTTGCATTCATTATTTTCATTTAGTGTCTGTTAGCAGTGACCCAGAGTACACCATAAATCCAGGTGTGAGCGTTACTTCCAGCATCCTACCTGACAGGGGGAATCAAGTTGGAACTCTAACTACGTTATGATTGTCATGGTCAAGCTTACACAGGTAATTTCAAAAGTTCCATCTCAAAGTGTTGCATAGTGAGCCATGTCTGATAGTTTCTCAGTCTACTGTTTTCCTTTACTTAACACAAATTTCACAAATTCTTCCACTCCAGGGTCTTTTCTAGCCAGTAATGCATAACCTCTGCTCCTACTACCGCTCCAAGATGGCTTCTCCTCAGGGCTTAGCTGTTCTCAGCCAAAGGAAGTTACCGCTTGCTGCCACTCCCATTCGAGGAGAGGATATGAGCAAGCTTCATCCTACTTGCACTTGCTATATTCTCTGGCCTAATTTTTAAAGGTTTTGTTGGCCAAGTAACATGGCAGTTAAAGCCTAGGGCCTGCTCAAGGGGAGAAGTATAATTGGAAGAGATACTCTAGTCATTAAATGTGGACTTGAGAGCACTGTGTCTTCAGAGTAATGGTGCCTACATAGTCCACAGCCCGGACAAATAACTTCTGGGCAGAGCAGACACCAGATGAAAGTGATGTGGAGAATGGGAGGAGGGACTTCTGTGAAATTGTGATCTTAGGCTATTCTGGTGTAGTTCTGCCATCTGGGCATCTATAACCTGGACAATCTGAAGAAGCTGGAGCACTTTGGGATTACAGGTAGTTGAGACTAGTAACAACTCCAGGCAAGAGACTTAAGCAGATTCTCTCTAGAGGGAGGCATTTTCCTTCTAGACTTCAAAGAATTTTCTCAAACAAGTTCTATTAACCATCATAGTACAGAGTTGAAGATAAACAAGCACAGAGAGAAAAACTGTCACTATGAGCAAGAAAAATTAACAGCACATAGACTCCAAAATTTCAGGTATTGAAATTATAAAACCGCTATTATACTACGGATTTTAAAAAGATTTTAAGAGATAGTTTCAAGCTACAAGTGACAATATCTGCAGAAAATGACGAACTGAAAAAATGACTCCATAAAATAGCTTCAAATAAAAACTAGAGTAATTAAAATTCAATACTCAAAAGGCTGGATTTATACCCTAATGGAATATCCAGTGAAAAGCGAGTAATTAAACTGAGAGGTAGATGAGAAAGGGTGCAGAACGCAGGCCAGAAAGACTGAAAAGAACGAACTGCGCAGGGCGCTACGGAAGAGAGGTTCATGGGAAATAAAGTGAGGTATATTATGTATCATCAGAGTTTCACCAGCACAAAGACCTGGACAGAGGAAATATTTGAAGAGATAGATCATGAGAACTTTTCCATAACTGATGATAAACACTAATCTATATATTCAAGAAACTAAATAAACTTCAAGTGTGTAGTTACTAAAAAAAAAAGAAAATACACATCTAGACACAAGACATTGAGTGCACATTATGAGCAACCAAAATCTTGAAAAGCAGCTGGGTTGAGAAGATGAATTATCTTCAAAGGGACAATTTCAAGAAGCCACATTCTAAACGGCAATAATGAAATCCAGAAAAAGGGTAAGTGGTGGCTTCAATGGGCTGAAAGAATATGACTGGAGGCCTAGGACTGTACATCTACAAAAAATATCTTTCAGGAATGAGGGTAAAGGGCCAGGGAGATAGTTCAGAGGCACAGCATCTGCCTGGCAAGCCCAAGGTCTGGAGTTCAATTCCCAGAACCCAAAATAATGCGGGCAAAATAAAGATACTATCAGGCTAAAAGAAATAAAAATCAGAGTTTTCACCAGTTATTCTAAAAAATTTAGAAGGATGGACTTTATGCAGAACGAACATGATCCCAAATGGGATGCTTAAGGGACAAAAATAAAAGAGCCCTGAAGACAGTGACATTTAAATATATATATGATCATTGGTTATTTAAAATAAAAAGGTAATATGATTGTGGGAGTAAAAGAAGAAAGGAAGGAAACAAAATGATAATCCCCGATTGCTCCCATTTATATCAGGAATGGATAAATCAAATTAAATGATAACACAGTCTTTACATTTCTGAGAGGAAAGTAAAGGTGCTTGTTCACTGATAATTTGAATAGGCCACACCAAATAAAAATCGGACTACTTCCTTTATATATGCAACATCAAATACATAAACGTATAGTAAGATTGAAATTAAAAGGAAAATAAACAAATGCTATTGAAAAGATAGCTAACAGTTTGGTAATTTTCAAACAAAACTGAATTTTAGGCAAAAGGAATTACTAGGGGAAAACTGCCACTTCAAAATAAAAGCATCTCAATTCATCAAAAAGTTACAATTTAAATTTTTAATTAACCATTAAGTCTTAAAATATAAACAAAAAAGAGGCCTATGTAAGGGGAAATAAGTATGTGCCTAAATTATGACATATTTTTCTCAGTATTTGAAAAAATCAGCAAAGCTTTAGAAGATAGAAATAATACCACAAACAAACCAAATCCCAGGTTTTATGTACATGTACAGAAATACTACCTATCATCAGTTTCAGTAGAATAAAGACCGTGGATACAGGCAATAATTGAAGAGATAAACTATGAGAAACTTTCCGTAGCTAATGAAAAAATATCAATCAACAGATTCAAGAAACCAAATAAATACCAAGCTTGTAATTGCTTTTAAAAATGCACATCTAGACATAAGACATTGAATCTGCTTTAAAAGAAAGGAGGCCCGAGTATATAGTTCAGAAGTATAAGAACCTGCCTGGTAAGTGCAAGGCCCTAAGTTTGATTCCCAGCACCAAAAAAAAAAAAAAAAAAAAGAGAGAGAAACAAAAGAAATGAAAACAAAATATCCTGGCTAACCATTCAGAAGTAGGTTTTTTCAAAATATATGGAATATTTTTAAAAAGTGACTAGTAAGGACAATTACAGAAACTTTCAAAGAGCTAAAATTATACAGAACACATTTTCCAAATACAATGTGATTTAAATTAGAAACTAAAGATCAACAATAACATAACTAGAAATTCCTTATGTATTGTAAATTTTAAAATAATTTTTAGTAACTCCTAAAACAAAGAATAAATATCCATGAAAGTTGGGAAATACTTTACCAGAATGATAACAAAAATATTGCAAAAATACATAAAACTCAATTGGGTTGAGGTGTAGTTCAGTGGTTGAGTGTTTGCAAAGCATCCCATGTAGTTCTGGGCTTAATCTCCTCTCCATCATTGCAAACAAAACAAAATTCAGTTAAAACAGTTTGTAGAAAAGGCTGACGGTTGTTCTGTATGCCTGTAATCACAATCACAGCACTTGGAAGGCTGAGACAAGAGAATCGGCATAAATTTGAAACCATCGTGGACTACCTAGCAAGACTCTGTCTCAAAAAAAAAAGAAAAGAAAACAAGAAAGAAAAAGAAGTCCCCGGGAGAAAAGCATATAGCTTCCCGTAATGAATAATAAGCTCAGCACGTGTCATAAGAAGTTAGGAAAGGAAGAACCGCAAAGCAGGACAAAGCCGAATAATAAAAATTCTTTTTAGGTTACAAAGTTAAAAACAAGCAGCCAGTGGATGACATCAACAGTTTCAAACATTAGTTTTTATTTTTTGGAAAAGATTGAGAAAGTTAATAGATTTCTAGTCAAATTAATAAAAAAGACAGTGAAAAATTCGAAAAATCGAATAGTCTAATGATAAAGGAAATCATACGGAAGATACTGCAGATAATGAAGATATAGTGAACGGGTGTCCTGGGGTTCATCTAGCCAATAAGTTTCAAATTTTAAGTGAAACAGATTCCCAAAGTCAACAGAATAACGTCAGTATCACTAAGTATCTTGTCACACACACACACAAAAGCATAGTCCAGGTTTTCCCCAGGCCTCCTGATCACAAGATCTACGGACACAGTGCTGGAAATCATGTTTTAAGAAACCACGAGGAGTGGGCTTGGGATGTGGCTCAGTAGTGGAATTCTTGCGTGCACAAGGTCCTGGGTTTCATCCCCAGCACCACACAGAAAAAGAAAATAAAAGAAGCTCTTGGAGCAACTGGTGACCCTGAAGTTTGAGAACTACAAAAGCCAAATCTTGGAAACAACCCAAATGTCCAACAACCAATGAATGGATAAAAAAAAGTGTGGATACTTTTATATAACGGAGTACTCCTCTGCCATAAGGAAGGGTAAACTTGAAGCATTTATTGCTAAATGGATGGATCTTGAGATCATACTTTTAAGTGAAATAAATCAGACACGTGTAAATATTGCATTGTCTCACTGGTGTGAGAAACTACACATGTAAGTAAGAGCCAAATTGTACAAGAGATGTGGGGAAACAAACTGCTCAAAAGGACAGGGGAACTAGGGAGGGAAGGAAGGGAAAAGCAAAAGTGAAAAAAGGACGATAAAATAGAAACAAAGTTTTGTAAATAAGAAAGGGAACAGGTTGAAGGGAGAGGAGGGGAATGGAAGGAAAAAAATCAGCGTCTCATGTACAGGTACAAATTACCTACAATGAACGTGATCTTGGTATACAGCTAAATTGTATCAATAAACTTAAATAAATAAATAGGTTTCCAAAATAAATTGCACTAAATTTGAACATATGTAAATAGGTAACTAGTCTCAATGTTTGCTGTCAGGATTAAATAAATGGTCTCTGATAAATAAATAAAAAGTCATTCCTTAAAAGATATGCACACAGTGTAAGTGGAACTTGTCTTTGTCAAAATGTAATTAACATGCTTCTTTAATAATTTAAAGATATTTATATTCTACATGAGAAGTGAAATATCCATTATTAAAAACTGCTTTAAAGTACTTCAAAACATTTCATATAAATGTTAGGGAGGTTTTTTTTATTTGCAATTTACTACTTATGAAATGTCTTAATGTTGTTTTACTCATTATTACAATAACATATTACTCAGCTCAAACAACCTCATTATTGTTCTTAGATTATTATTTTATGCCAGGATTTTTAAATTCATCAGAATTGTTTTAAGTTTGAAGGTGCATTTTGGTAGCACATATACTTAAAGTACATTTCAAAACCACCTTCATGACTGTTAACATAATACTCAGAATTAAAGTCATGTTTCAGAATCACAAAATTTTCTCCTATTCTAATTTGTTTCACTCATTTATTTACCTAGTCACTATCTACACATCTATTACATAAAACGACAGACTTCCAGAGAAAAGCTCAGTAAACACGCACAGTAGTCAACTTCAATTGTAAACAATCACAAAACAAACTTTAAAGCATTTTATGCCAATGTAAAACTCTGTGGGAAATTGTTTTCTCAAAGTATTTGGATGGTTATTATGAACAAAATAAATGAGGTAAGGTAATGTGACAATAATGATGTGGAACTGTGACTCAAATGAGTGAGATTAAAGGCACAAAGAAACTCTTCCTAATAAACAAGCAGATAACTGCTGGAAAGAAAAATATGTTCCTTGTTTGAAATTAACTGCCAAACATTTCCAACCTACACAAAGCTGTCATAAAGGACATCTAAATCTGTCCTTGTTTGTAACATGTGTTGTGACAAGATTTGACAGTTTATCAAAGAACTATAATTGCCACCTAAACATCTAGCATTTTGTCAACTGCAAGTATGTTTAGTGAAAGCATTTATTTTGCTTCAAATATAACCATTTTTCTCTACTTTTTGAAAGAACTGACTGAATTTCTGTTCTCAGCTGATCAAGTTACATTAGGGCTTTCTTTGAATTATTTATGATGGAATTGTGATGGGTAAAAGAATAATCAGTAAAGCAAAAAATTGTTACTAAAGATATATATATATATATATATATAATATATATATAATGTGTGTGTGTGTGTGTGTGTGTGTGTGTGTGTGTGTATATTCTGGGTAGTGACTCAAAAGACCTTCAAATTGCAACAACTCTCACAGCTCTGTAGAGATGACATTTAAATATGCTTGCCTTGGGAAGGAGAAAGATAAGACATTTTCTCTCTACCACAATTTTTGTTTTCAGACTAATCTATTGAGAAACAATGTCCTAAAAAGAGAGATATGTTCTTCAGTAGGCAGTATTCCTACCTGTAATCTTTGTCAGAAATAGTCAATGATAAGACAGCCTCTTAACTTATGGAGAACAAAATAAACAGAAGCTAAATTCTCCTGCAGTAGACCCAGAAAAGAGAAATGTCAGAATAACAATGATAGTCTATGACACTACTAATAGTTTCTTTTAGTTCTGGAAATTGTAGTTTATTTTTAAGGAGAGAATTTTCAGTTTCATGTTTGTTCTTTATTGTCGTTACTTGATACAAGAGAAAAATATTATGCAAATTTTTCTGCACTACTTTTTAAAGTTATCCTTCATGCCAATAAATCTCAAAGGAAAAAAAAGTTCTATAATAGCTAAAATGTGGAAGCAACCCAAGTGTCCATCCACAGAAGACTGGATTAAAAAATTGTGGCATTTTTATATAATGGAATATTATTCAGCTATAAAGAAAGACAGTTTTGGGGACTTTGTAGGCAAGTGGTCAAAACTGGAGTCCATACTCAAAAGTGAAATAAATCAGTGGTACATGTGCAGGCAACGTATTGTATCACTGGTGTAAGAACCTGAGGGTGGGAATATAAACTAAGAGACATGAAGGAAATCTGTTCAAAAACAAAGAACAGATGGGACGAGGGAAAGGAGAAAAGAAAGAGACAAAAATGTATGTATCTATATATGAATATACATATATGCAGGAGGGCTAACATGGTTCTACTATTGTATTATGTCACTTAATGCTGAGGAATAATTGATGACAGGTTATTTGATCAATCTTGTATGTCTGTATGTGTTATCCTGAACACACACTTCGAAGATATCAATATGCAAAGCAGCAACTATTGGTGTTTTTTTTTTTTCTTTGTCTTTGGTTTTTTGTTTTTTGTGTTTTTCTGTTGTTGAGAGGATTAATTGTCTGACCAATTTTGCATGTCTGTATCTGGGTTCATATATATACACTTCGAAGATATCAATAGGTAAAGCAACAACCACTGTTGAGTCTATGTCACCTTGTCTGTAGATCAGTTTTGATTGTACTATTCTTTATGCTAATTTGTGTCTGTTTGTTAATATGTTTTTGTACTTTTATTTAAAAAAAATTTTTAAAAAATTAAAAAAAAAAAAGTAAAAAGACAACTTACTGGCTAAGATTAGTCAGTTAAATGGTTTTCCTAAGAAATGATTATGCATATATGAATAAAGATTTGCCAGTTCTCTCAAAAAAAAAAAAAAGAAAAAATGTTCTAAAGTGATATAGCATATAAAGTCATACATGGAAATTCAAGAATCCCACATGCTAACCCATATCTTGCCTCTCATTCAGCAATAGGTTGTTTCTCTGGACTTAGTTCTCTATGTCTGAATTGAGATTTTGCTATGACTTGGTGACCACTCAGGCCATTGCAACCTTTTGTGATTCTAGACACTCCCTGAATCTATGAGGTGCAGCAACAGCTAGAGCATGGAGAAAAAACAGCAGCAAGACAAAAATGTCTCCTTCTTAACACCTCAAGAAAAACACACCATCTATGGGCTTTCAGTGTTTGTATTAGTACTCAGTCTTATGTAGGTAATGTTAAATCTACTTAAAAATCTGTTTTGTTTTCCATTAAAAGCTGAAAAATGTGTGACACATTGAGAACACTAAAAGAAAAATCAACTTTGTTGAAGCTACAAATACGTTTTATTGCTTCTAAATTAATCCACAGGATTTTCTTTAGAACTCACTGTATGTAGTCTGGTCTAGGGTGAATTACATGGATGGATGGTTCTGTTGGTTTTTGATAGGAAAGAACAGAAATGAAGGGTTGTTATAGAACACAGCTCCCATATACTATCACCCATGGAGGAACTGAGTATGTTGATATCAAGAGACATGTGACTGAATCACCAGTAAGTCATTTTGATAGTATTTTAGGTGTTCTTATGGCTTTATGACAATAACTCATTCAATATATAACAGAATTCTTTATAGCCAAGTAATGCATTTCACAGACATTACTGACTCTTACCCAGTCCTGTTGCCTGTCCAATTTTGTACCCAACTCCTGAGTTTGATCCACAGACTCAATCCACTAAAGAAGCTCAGAAATTGTGTAAAAAGATATATTCACCAATTATTAGGCAATTTCAAAATTATGATGATGATTTTGTTTGAGGCTAAACAAAAAAAATTCTGCACTACTGCATGCAATTAGCAAAATATGAATGTATAATCTATGACTGATGCTTCCATCATATTTATGAAATAGCCCACTCACTGTTGAAATCTTTGGCATCTATGGTCCTTCTTCTTTTCCCACAACTCCATCCTGAAATACCTTGTGGAAGCTATATACTTAAAATTCACAATCAAATGATTAACACATTTTATTCATCTTTTTTTATTATAAAAGTAAAAAATTCAATACTACACTAATAGTTGGTAGCTCTTCATTTTGAACTCCCAACAACCTACACCCCTCTTCAAATGTAATCATTATAAAAGGGACATCTATACTTGATACTTTGAATATTACATTATTGAAATATGTAGATAAAACACTATGCATTTTTTTGTGACTACTTCTATTTAAAAAATCTTGGGACATTTTCATCTCACTATATAAATCAATCTCTTCAGTGGTTGCATTGTATGGACAATGAGTTATTTAATAATTTACTTACTGATGAACAATTGATAGTTTCCCCGATTTCACTTTTAGGAACAATTCAGGTGTGGTTACTGGTCATTTGTACTATCTTATACCCTAGAGGTAGTTCAGAACCTTACATATACAACAACAAACATCATTATCAATATTTTGGTTTGGTGCTTGTGACTATTTCTTTGAAAAGCATGCCTCAAATTAAAAATGACGACTCAAAGTTCACGTGGAAAATTATTCTTGCAAACCTGTATGTTTACACATTCGATCACAAGGCATTTTCTATCTTATAATATTAATTTGTGTGAAAAAATTAGCATTCATGATTACCAGCATTTTTTCATATGTTTATTGGCCAATTATTTTTACTGTTCATTGTTCACTTACACATTTCCCAAATCTCGTTCATCTCTCTACCCCTAGGTGCTGTTGAAGGAACTCTGTGTAAAATAACGCTTTCACATACTTTTTCCAGTCTGTAACTTCCCTTTTAAACAGTGCATTTGGGGTTTTGTGGATATTTTATGCTTTTATATATTCAAACTGGTTTAAGAAGCCCTAGGAAATGAATAAAAACATTAGTAATAGTACCAGTAGTAACAATTCCATGGACTGGAAAGCAGTGACTTTAAAAGTATGAAGTGTGGGCTGGGGATATAGCTCAGTGGAATAAGCGCTTGCCTAGCAAGCACAGGGTCCTGAGTTCGATCCCCAGTACCGCAAAAAAAAAAAAAAAAAAAAAAAGTATGAAGTGCACGCCAAAAACAAACTCAAGAAAAACGTCTCCAAACCACCTTGTTACCTTTAGCACTGCGCATGCGCACCAGAAAGTCCGGTAACTGGTAACAACCGGAAGCCATTACAGTCTGGCCTGCCTTCCGTTGCGGTTGCGTCGGTAGCCGCGGCCGCTGGCTTAGACGTTCCTGAAGTGATTAACCAAAATGCCGAATATCAAAGTCTTCAGCGGCAGCTCCCACCAGGATTTATCCCAGAAAATTGCCGACCGCCTGGGCTTGGAGCTAGGTAAGGTGGTGACTAAGAAATTCAGTAACCAGGAGACGTGCGTGGAAATTGGCGAGAGTGTGCGCGGAGAGGACGTCTACATCGTCCAGAGTGGCTGTGGCGAAATCAACGACGGTCTGATGGAGCTTTTGATTATGATCAATGCCTGCAAGATCGCCTCTGCCAGCCGCGTGACCGCGGTCATCCCGTGCTTCCCCTACGCGCGGCAGGATAAGAAGGATAAGAGCCGGGCCCCGATCTCGGCCAAGCTCGTGGCCAATATGCTGTCCATAGCGGGCGCAGACCATATCATCACCATGGACCTCCATGCTTCCCAAATTCAGGGCTTTTTTGATATCCCAGTAGACAACTTGTACGCAGAACCGGCTGTCCTGAAGTGGATAAAAGAGAATATTCCTGAGTGGAGAAACTGCGTTGTTGTCTCGCCTGACGCTGGTGGAGCCAAAAGAGTCACTTCTATTGCGGACCGCCTGAACGTGGACTTTGCCTTGATTCATAAAGAACGGAAGAAGGCCAATGAAGTAGACCGCATGGTGCTGGTGGGAGACGTGAAGGATCGCGTGGCCATCCTTGTGGATGACATGGCTGATACTTGTGGAACAGTCTGCCATGCCGCTGACAAACTTGCCTCGGCCGGGGCCACCAGAATTTATGCGATCTTGACACACGGCATCTTTTCTGGCCCGGCCATTCCTCGCATCGACAGTGCGTGCTTTGAAGCAGTCGTAGTAACCAATACCATACCTCAGGAAGATAAGATGAAGCACTGCACCAAAATACAGGTGATCGACATCTCCATGATTCTTGCAGAAGCCATCCGGAGAACTCACAATGGGGAATCTGTTTCCTACCTGTTCAGCCACGTTCCTTTGTAACAGAATAACTTGTAGGTTATTCTATTTTAAAATAAAATAAGGTAAAAGAAATAAACCTTGCCCGCTACGTATTTTACCTTGATATTTTGTGCAAAGTTCTTCAGAGGACAAAGTTTGCTCCAGGGTGGCTGTCCACATCCTGTTATCAGGTACATTGATGTTTATCTTAATTAGGGGAAAGACAGATTGAGAACTGGCTGGATTAGCTGGCTAGGTTGTCTCATTCCCTCGGCTCTTTGGTGATTTTGTGAGCCCTTCAGTTTTAACTGGAGCCTAGATGCAGCAAGACGTCAGACCGTACCATGTGTTGGGTGGAAATATTTGAAACACACCAATGTGGGTTTTTTTTTTTTTTTTTTTTTTTTGTGGTACTGGGGATCGAACTCAGGACCCTGCGCTTGCTAGGCAAGCGCTTATTCCACTGAGCTATATCCCCAGGCCCCACACCAATGTGTTACAGGTTCTCCAAGGTCTGTGCTACATTTCTGAAAGAATCCTTGGAAACCTTAAAAGTAGTTCTGGTTGCTGAACTCAAAAAACAGCAGGGGCAGCCGGGCACGGTGGGGCATGCCTGCAATCCCAGCACCGGGGAGACTGAAGCAGGAGGATTGCCCAAGTTGAGGCCAGCCTGGACTACGTACAGAGTGAGGCCCTGTCTCAAAAAAAAGGCAAGGGCAAGCAGCTTTCACCTTAAGCAGGCATTGAGACCTTAAGAGGAGGCAGCAAATGTTTGAGAAGATGACTAATCTAGCACTATTTGGAGACTGTCTTGTTTCTTAGCTTTACTCCCAAGTGTCTTCACCTTTTCCTACCTAAATGTCCAAGTAGTGTACTGTAGTTTTCTGGAAAGCTAACTTCCTGCTGTATAATGTCTAATATTTACACTAGATGGTTTTGCTGTGGCTTAATCTCCATTTGTCTAACATCATCATAGTACTGTAGTAGCACTGTAGGACCTTTTGATTAACTAAACATTTCATTTTCATCTTCCTGCCTGTTTTGATTGGCTTCTCAAAGGACTTGAGATATTTTTAAGTGATGTTATTATCTCTCATAGGGAAACATAAAATATCTGTGTATGTGTGTGAAAGGAAAAAGGCACCAGTCCTAGCATGTGAAATTTTCTGCTCTTGAAGGAAATAGAGCTCCTAAAGGATACAACAAAAATAAGAAACTATTCTTATTGCTGTCAAACTTCTCATTTGAACTATTAGATGATGAGCAAATTGAATAATTTATTTGCAGTTCTAAAGGAATATTATGCCAAGCATGGTGGTGAAAGCCTATAACTCCAGAACTCAGAAAGCTGGGGCAGGAGGATTTCTGCCAGTCTGAACTACATAGCAAGATTATATCTAAATATATATAATATTTATAATATTAATGTAACATAATATAATATACAATGTCATATATAATATATAATATAATTATATTAACTAATATAATATTTATATGTTTATAATGTTTTTGTACCCAATCATTAAATTTGAAGGCAGTGTCTGTAAGACATTTTAAAAAAAATTTTTCAAAGACTACAAAATTTATCTTCATGAATGCTTTTCATGAAAGTATTACCTAAAGTTAATGGAGATAAAAAATGTATACAACCAAAAATACTTGAAATAAAAGTGATGATTATAAAAAGTGAAACTGGTAGAAAAAAATTCATGAAGCTATGAAGATTGTGGCAGACAATAAGATTCAGTATATGCTATCACAACAAAATAGGTTAATTTAATCTCTTAGATAAATTATAGTGAGTAGTAGACACAATCTCAAAAATATACTGTTTATAAGACAGATATGTAAAACAGCCAGGTGTGGTGGTGCATTCCTGTAATCCCAGCACTCAAGAGGCTGAGACAGGAGGATCACTGTGAGTATGAGGCCATGCATGACTACAAATTGAGTTCAAGACCAGCCTGAACTACATAGTGAAACCTTGTCTCAAAAAGACACGCACAGGAACAGTTAAAAAAAAAAAGGATATAAAAGAATTTAAAAATATACCAAGGAGAAAGTAAGAAAGATACTTTCAGTCACAAGTGAAATGTGTTTTGCTAATTAACCAATATGTTATAAGCATCATGAACTTTTTGTTTTAAGATACGATTCTTACTATGTTGCCCAAGGATGGCCTCAGACTCAGTCCTCCTGCCTCATCCTCCCAGGGAACTGGGGTCATAGGAATTTATCCATCATGACTAGTTTACCATCATGGACCTATATGCACATAAGACAACAACATCAAAGTTTTAAAAACAGCAGCATACAAGGAGAAATGGATTGTGAACAATCATTATAATCATTAGAGGGAAATTTTGACAGAACTCAAAAGATAGGTTTCAAATTATACAGAAATTAAAAATTCACATTTACAAGCATGCATGAAGTATATATAAATGTTGAAAATATAATAGGCCATAGAAAATCTTGGCAAGTTTTTAAGAAAGAATTTACAGTACGCAGACCATGTGTAGTAAACTAGCTTTACTATAGTCATCTTGACAATATTGGGAGCAACAATAAAGCTCAGTACAATAGAAATAAAAGTTTACTTGACATGGTAAAATCCACTGAGACCTTGGAAGACATATCCAGTGATAAACTATTGAAAACATTTCTATTAAAAACAAATTTTTAAGTCAATGAAATGGAGCAGATAGAAAGAGCCGGTAGCAGTAGCAGAAAAACTTTTCTTTGCTGATGTCATGATTGTCAAGAAAAAAAATCCAACAACCAAAATGATCAGAATTCTAAAAATGTGAGTCAAGTGACTGAATATAAGATAAAATCATTGTCTTTCCTAAATAGAAGGGAAGTATAATTTTAAAACATAGTTGAAATGTTTACATAGTGTACAGCAATAAAAACTGACTAGTACTAAACTCCAAACCTGTAGAACTTGTATGATAAAACATTTATTATACAAGATAGAAAATACTTGAGTAAATACATTGTGAACATGGGTAGAATAAATGTCCCAAACCTGGTGGTTTTCTCAGGTCATGTAGTCAGTATAAACCCAGCTGAGATCCTAACAGGATTTGTTTTTAGAAAGAGAACTTGACAAGCTTTTCCTTACAGCTCACATGGAAAACTAATTGAGCAAAAAAAAAAAAAATCAAGATCTTTAAAAAAAAAAAATTATCCCAGTATATAAAATGGAAAGCTACAGGAGTACATTGTGCTATTGATGCAGGATTGGACACATGATATTGCAGAGTTTAGATTCCTGAAACAGACCTATGTATACTTACTGGAATTAGTACATACAGACCCTATTTAATGGAGGGACTGACTGTTACTGGAAAGAGGCACATAACTGAATCAACTCTATAGGAGAATCACTATCATAGAGTCCCTGTGGAGATGCTTTCCTGCTATCCTGCCTTGGCAACCATTCCTGCAGTCTACTCAGATTCTCTGAAGTGGGGAATGACCTCTTGCCATTTTTTTCTTGCTCTCTTCATAATTGTAGCTCTATTCAGATCATAGTCATAAGTACGATGGGTTTCTTAATGTCTGTCACTATCAATGTCTAGCATCGTGATGATTTTATCCTTCTGCTTCCTTTATATATATGTGTATATCTATCTGCTCCAGGAGATTAGAGAGACAGAGAATTTTACAAAAAATACCAATCAAATGTGTGTGTGTGTGTATATATATATATATATATATATATATGTATATGTATATCACAAATAACTAATGCATTGATCAATTAATGGTGCTGAAAAATTGGATATTCCTTGGGAAACCAAAGTTAATTTACCTCATCTATAAATGATGCACAAAAGAATTCCAGGAAGAATGCTTTTAAAAAGCAGATTTGAAAGCACTGGAAGAAAAGGTGAAGTAACTTCTATAGTCTTACAACTGAGACGACCTTAAGTATATCAAACCTAGAACTCATAAAACATAAGACTGAGACATGACTTCTGGGATTCCACAGGTGGGAATGGGGTGATAGAGACTCTCAGATGCAAATATGTGCTGCTTTTGAGAGAAAGGAAATTGAAAATTGACACCAGTCGTAGAGCTGTCAAGGGCTCTGCAGAAGCCCCTGACGGTAGCCTAGAAGCTGGCGGAGCTGTCGCCAGGGTTGAGGCTGATGAAGTCTCGCTGCAAGGTTACAGGCTGGATATGCGGCCCTTGAAGGAGGAGAACTGTCTTAGTCCATTTGGATCTCTATAACAAACTACCTTTGGGTGACTTTGAAATTTATTTTTCATAGTTGTAGCAGATAAGTCCAAGATGAAGGTGCTGGCAGATTCTGTATCTAGTGAGGATCCCTTCCCGATCAGTGGACCACTGTCTTCTTACTGTGTCTCCAGATATCAGAGAGGTGAGGGAAGTCTCAGGCATCTCTTATAAAAGCAGTAAAAGAAGATAGCACTTTGAGAGATTCTTAGCCTCGCTAGATTGGAAAGGATGCTAAATTTAGGAAATTCATTGCTGGGAAAGCATGCTCCAAACAGAAAGCCCAGGGTGTGTCTGGATATCCTGTTGTTGAAGAAATTAGGTGTGCAACTTGTGAATCCAACCAACCATCGCAGCACAAGGTAAAACTAGAGACTAAATAGAGTTCTAAATAATCAGTTATGATATGCTTTGGTTTATGTTTTAAAATTGATATAAATCCTACCTAAGGAAGGGTACACCCAACAATAGCTAAATGTCTTAAAATACCAACCTAAGAATATTTTATTTACTTAAAAAAGCAATGAGGAGCACTCATGTAGCTTTTTCAGTAGTTGACTGATGAGATGGAAATAGCACTTAATTCAGCAGCAGTGTGAAAATTGCACTGTACTGGAAAGATTCTACAACTAGGAGACAAAATGTATCTTGAGTCGGTTCCATTTTAAGGCATATATGTGTGTATAAACATATTTATATGTAAATATATATGTTTATAGTAACAAAGCCCACATTTTCCTAATCCCTAACGCACACAAGAGTTGTTTATAGGAATCTAGTATGAGTATAAATGTCTAAATGTAACACTGACAGTATCTCTTATCAGGTGACATGATTAATGATGTTTTCCTCAGAGTGGTTTCAGTTAGTGTTTATTAAAATGCTTCCCAGTTCCTAATGCTGTTTCGGAGATGCAGTCAGATGATTATACCTACGGGCACCATGCAAGACTTAGAAAAGATAAGGCAGTGATTGAATGGTTTTAAATAGTACATGTTATCCAGATTAATTATTATGCAACTAGTGACTTTCTTCTTCTGTTTCTATACTCACCATTCTGTTTCTTTCTTTTGTAGGGAGCCCATTAATTTTTAACCCTAATTTAGTTGCAAATGATGGTATAACTCCTTGTGTAGTGCAGTGGAAAGGAGCCTCCTTTTTGCAACATTCAATAGTTTCTGGTTGTAGTACAGGCAATGAGTACTGTTTCACAGACTGTAAATCATGCATTCCTTCCTTTTCCTACCATTTACGGAAGAAAAGCGATCACCTGCTTGGAACTTCCTCGATCACCAGTCACCCTCAAATTGATCTTCTGTTTGTCCCAGCCTGGTAAATGCTCAAGTTTCCACTAAAAAGAAGATGTCTTAAAACATTGCTGAATAATAAATTAATATTTTTCCTTCACAGAGGCGATCTGAATACAATAACAACTCTCATATCACCACACTTGCTAGGTCATAACGTTCCTGGCTTCCCACCCTTCACCTCCTAAACCTCCAGATAACAGACTTGAGAAACCGTCTTTTTCACCCATTACCTTCAATAGGTCTTAAAATCAAGCAAGCTTAGGAAACACTAGACCTGTAAAGTGAGAATAAGAGAGACAGTTTTGAGGGCAGAAGACCGTTGTGAACACTGTCATCCTAAATCACCTACTATTTCACTGAGAGTCAGTGGCAGCTCTAACATGTAGCAAGCACATGAGCTGCCGTTTTCCCCTTCCACGACCATGCCCTTCTCTAATGAAGCCAAGGGCACCTTCCTGCTGGTAGGGCCTCAGATTCCTTAGACTCTGATGGACTCAGCTAGCATTTAATTTGAATCCTGATACCAACTATGCTACTAACCAATTTATATATATTTGAACTTCTGATCCTTTATCTTCATATGAAAGACAAAATACCTCACACAATTGCTTTAATGTAAACTTTTAATGTGAACATGTATGAAACAACTAGAACAGTTTTGAAGCAAAGCTTTGACGTCTTCCTTTACTCGAAACAGAAGTCTTCCTGTATTAACAGCCTTGCTTATGAAACTCCCTTGTGTCTTCAGTAACAGTATTTAGGTAATATAGTATGGAAAATTTAAGACATATACTAATTGTTATTTTTTCAAAGTTTAATAATATACATCTAATAAGCAAATCTTCCATTAATCCTTTTTTAGTGCATATGAGTGTATGCTCTACATTTTAAGGAAAACAGGGAATGGTAGACTCTTAAAAGTTTTAAGGAACCCTCAACATTATTATAATAATGTATGAAAAATGATTCAAAAATAAGGTAAAATTGGGGCCTCAGTTACAAATATGTATTCCTGGAATTAATCAAGGATGTGCAAAACTAAACTTGATGTTTCTTTAGTAAAAGTAATGACTGTGAATTATGTTCAATCTTCAATTATTTAAAAATTAGGTATATACACTATATTACCAGCAAGGCAGGAAAGATAAGCTAACCCAAGGAAAACAAATATATAAGGAATTTACTCCCCAAAAAAGTGTTTAAGTAACTCAACCAGAAATTTAAGTGGATATGAACAATCCAGTGCATAAACGTGAGTTATTCAAACTGTTAAGGAAAATGAATGTAAATACCTCTCAACTTTCTAGTCCTCTGATGCTCATGCATGAAGAAATCCTTAAAACACATCAGGCTAAAATAACAGAGTTAAACTGTAGCCAGGGATGGTAGTGCACACCTGTAATCTCAGCACTCTGGGAGGCAGAGGCAGAAGAATTCCAAGCCTGGGCGATTATGACTTAGGAGATCTTGTCTCAAAACAACAGCAACAGCAATAAAATTTAAAAGAGGGCTTGGGATGCAGCTCAGTGTAAAGGCCTGGGTTTGATCCCCAGAACTACAGTGTTACATTGTAGCATTGTAGGCTGTGAACTGTTACTACATTAGTTGTAAGGGCCAACTCTGGTTTTATGTCTCCTACTTGTCCTTTAGCTGTTTGCACAGGGATCTTCTAATTTTTCCACCAACACTAACAAAAGTTTAAATCTGCAACCTGCTGTGGGCTTAAGGAAACCAGAGAATCACAGGCCTTTTAAGTTGTAAGGAACCCTCAACATTGTTATTACAATGTATGAGAAATGGTTAGAAAATAATGAATTATTTTAATTTTATCTTAATCACAGGAATGCAATAGCTATCCACAGTGTCTCGGTCCCCACCTGCCTCTGCTTTTCCTTTACCACTAATACGGCTCAGTCAGGCTCTGCCTATGAAGATCAACCCCTGGGTCTCTGGTGAACCCTTGGCCTGGCAGACGCTTACATGCTTCTTATGCTAGCCACTGTACCAGCTTTTCTCTGATTCTGGCTTTTCTCAATGTTCTGTGAGCTCTGTGCCTTGGACCCTGTTTGGACGTGGGACTTCTGAGCCCCAGGTGATGTCAAGACACTAGGAGCTTGCTAATCCTAGTATGGGTGTCCTACTGGTTTCTTGTTCCAACCACATTATCACATTGGGTCAGCTCTCCTGTACCATCACCGAGATTTCTAGCTGATATGTTCTGCTGGCACTTACCGGTAACATGACCAAACTTTCTATGCGTTTTCTATGCTATATTTTTGGATGCTCTACATTCCCATCTGACCCCCTGGGTGACCCTTCCACTTTCCGTTCCCTGACTTCTGCCACAGCGAGTGAGTCTCCACCTAGTTTTGCTCCTGACCTGCTCCCTGCTTGTCACTGCCAGGTGCTCCCTAACTAGCCCACGTGTTCCCCTGCCATTCGTCTTTACTTACACAACGTCTCGGTTACTTTTCTCTCGTTGCTGAGACAAAATACCCAACGCCCAAAATAAAGGAAGGAAAGGTCTATTTAGCTTACACTTTGTGGAGGTTTCAGTCCATACTTGCTGGTTCTTAGGCAGAGTGGCCCACGGCAGAGGGCAAACTGTTCAGGGCAGCAGAGCACAGCAAAAACCACCAGCAAAAGGGAGGAATGGCTGCACGCAGCCTCTTCTCTTCCCTTACATTGTAAACAGCCTACCCCCACCCAGGGGGCGTGTAGCTCTCACACAATCTCCATGCCCTCCTTTTCCACAGGCTCAGAATATATACAAAGTAAGCGCTCTGGCTTCCTGCTAAATCACTCAGTTAAACCTCCAGATTCCCTAAGTTGACGCAATGTATCAACCATAACACACAATTTCTCTTATGTAAAGCTGGCAGATTAAATCTTCATCATTCTACTGCTAAAGATCCAATACAGGCTCAGCATCCCTCATCTAAAATGCTTGAGACCAGAAGTATTTTGGATTTTGGATCATTTTTTCAGATTTTGAAATACTTTCATATACATCATGGTATACATTGGTGATGAAACCTAACTTCAGGCATAAAGTCTGTCTCAAGTACATCATATACACTTAGCTGAAGGCAATTTTATGCAATAATTTTAGGATAAAAAAATTTTGACTGCAACACTTTACCTAGGAACAAGTGTGGAATTTTCCACTGTGGCATCACATTGGCACTGAAAAAATTTTGGGTTTTGGAGCATTTTGGATTTCAGATTTTTGGATTAAGGGTACTCAACCTGTGATAAGTACTATTTGCATTGAATAATTTTTTCTGTTTGGGTTTTAAGAACCTCTTGGAATCTATCCAATCAAATTTCCTAATAATTCTTGAAAGTCAAGTGTACAGTTAGGACTTGCTCATAGGCCATGTCTTTCCCGGAAGCCACTGGTTCCCTCTTTGCTTCTCTTTCATGTGAAAGGCCTGGTCGTTGCTCAAAGACAAGCGCCAGCAAAAGTCGCAACATGAAGTCTCTCATGATCCCACCTACACCTTGGTACACTGATCAAGTTTTTTGTAACAGCTTAGTATTGAATTTCTTTAGTTGCTTCACATATTATATTAGCCCTGCCATTAACAAGATCAGAAGAATTCTCAAAGAAATAATTATTTTCCCTACATTTGTATTATTTTGTATCCTTTTCACTGCTCGGTAGAGTGAAATACACAAGTACATTTTGTTTCAAAAATGCCCTACAGTCAAACTTTTTATCACCATTGTAAGTACAGTGGTCACAGAGCTGAAGAGTGACACAGTTGTGTATCACACAATGGTTACATCATAGGTGCATTTTTCTGGCAACACTAAGACTCAGGGAAGACATAGGGAATGGACTCTGCCTTTGTAAAGCAGATGCGGGTGTTAAAGTTGTGAAGAACTGTCTGAAGTGGTAACTAGGATGCACCCAGCCCTGCTAAGTCAAAGACCTGAGACTAACTGTCTCCTGATTATTTCACTCAGAGATTTTCTAGGATATTTATTTCAGGTGTAAATTTCTAGGATGTTTATGTCAAACAGGACAGAGGACTAAGGAAAGGCGGGGTGTGTAGACTATGGTGGGGGAGGGGAATCATTGCAAAGATTCTTCTGCTATGAAGCAGCTAAGAAACTAAGATTGAGGTTGAGTAGGTACCGTAGGTGAGCTATGCCTGGTGCTGTTCCTTTAATATAAACAGAATGCTGGTAAATGTTTAACAAACATTTTTCTAGAAACCAAAAGTCTCAATTGTAGTGCTTGCAGATTTCTGTGGAATAAATATTCCCATTGCTAAAACGAGCAACCAAAGTGTTCCTGTTGAACGGAGAATTGGGAAGAGCTGTGCACAGTTGAGACCCGGGAGCCCTTCAGAGCTGGAGAACAGCCAATTGGAGAACTTTCTGGAATGAACTTGAGGCCTTACAAATTCTCTCCAGTTATTCAGTCTCCTGAGGGGGAAGGCAGTGAACCCCTTATGGAAAAAGGTCTAATAACTTTTATTAAAGTAAGACAGATGAAACAGTGTTGCAGAAAGACTGACTCACATTCTTCAAATAATCTTTGGAAGCTAGCAACTGAGTGTTGCAGAATATGTAGAAACATTTCTCATAAATCTTGAATGAACTTTTTAAAGTCTGTTGAGAACTTGCTTGGTCCCTAACTACTCTTTTAGGTGAAAGCATAAAAAGTTGAGTGGCCTTTGGTATCTTAAAAAAAGCCTCTCCTTTTGGTAGAGGTCCTAGAAACTTCTTGTCAGGATTTAGTGTTTTATAATAATAGCCATTTCTAATATAAACAAGACAATCTGAGACTGAAGAGAAGCTGTAACCAGGGGGGAGAGGGGATGATGAGGAAGGAAAGGCTAAAACACAGATTCTGGTAGAAAACATAGGTTCACTTTAAAAACATCTTTCTTCCACTGGGATAAGCAGAGACAATAACCTAACTGTGAGAGTGTCAGAAAAGTTAAGAAACAATTTTATGAGTGAGTTAACGAAAAAGAAACTAAACAACTAAAAATTATAAATATAAATTGATATTAAAGCGATCTACACAAAATAATCTTGGACAACTTGATTTATTTAAATGAATAAAAACAAAATGTTAATTTATGGACATAATTCGGTAGGCTAATTAGTCATGCAGCACAGCATTGCCCTTCGACAGTTTATTTCCATCAGCAGAATTAATCACAGCAGAGCAGATGTAGTAGGGACAATCCAAGGTTAAAACAAACGATACAAAATAATGAACTCAAACACTAAATGATAACCTGGAAAAGTCATGATTTATCATTCTGCCAGAGTCTGCTGTGGGTTGTGCTTCCACTTCATACAAGCCCATCTCCCTTAACCAGATATCTCTGATTGTAGTGATCTTTTACTTTGCATTAATTTTATCTGCCTTTGAAGGTAATGTAACTGTGATAAGAGCCAATTAGTTTTACACCATCAAGAAACACAATGACACGTGGCTTAAGAAAACAAAGATAAAATTAACTGTCTAAACGAGGCTACAAGGCAATCTCATCTCCACTATGTTCGTACAGGGCTACAGCCCCATACGTTCAGCACCATAAACTAAAGGACAACTGTAAGGGTATCAGAGTTACTTCAAGTACAGGCTGTAATGAACACAATTCTTCCAGAGTAACGTTAGCCCGTAATTTAATGCTAACTTTCCACAGAAGTTGAGAGCTCTATCTAGAGATTACGTTACCAATAAAAATGTCAGGCTGTCAGTATGAGGAACCAACTCCTTTTCAAACTTTTCATTTTTGAGAATTTGATTATGAAATAAAATCAGCAAGAGGGTCTTCAGATGGTCACCACCTGGCTTTGTTCTATCATCATCATTTTCCAGAGCTTCAGTAAATCCAGGGCAAGTCCAGTGTTTTACTTGCAGGAATGCTTTAAAAACATTTGGGGAGGTTACATTTTTGCAAGGTTTTTATGTTTTCCAGTTTATCCTCAGGTCAGACTCAGATTCAACTATAATAGCTCAATAATATGACCCAGTTACATTGTTCTATGTGTCATGTATTTGTGACAGATAATACTGAAACTGCCAACTCGCTATCTTTTTCCATTACACATTTTAGTCCCAATAAGCATTATTTCTTGAGGGTTAGAAAATGGATAATGAACATTTTTCAGGTGGAGAAACTAACACAAAAAAATGGAAACAACAAAAACTGGAATTATTTGACTTTATTAAAAAAAATCTTCACGGGAGAGTAACCAATCCTGAATGTATGTACAAGGCATGTGACAAAGGACCTACACTATGTGTCAGAGAAATAAATAAGACAGAAGGTGATTATCTCAGAGAAGAAAGAACAACAACAACAAAGCTGGGTATAAGTAATTTATAGAAAATATAAAATGGCAAAATACTGAAGAACGGGCAGAAGTCATTCTCTCTAGGAATGCATGACATAAAACTTAAATCAAATATGCTATTTTAACTTACCAAAGAGAAAAATAATAATCAAACATTCAATAGGAAAAGGCACTATTTTTTCAGGCTCAAACATACTAGGCAAGCATTTGTATCATTGAACTACCTCCTCAGCCTAGGGAAAAACATTCTTACACTGTAGAATTGTAAATTAGTGACTCCTTCTTGAGGGAACTTGGGGTAAATTCATACTTTTTTATCCAATAACTCCAGTAGTAGGATTTTGTCCTAAGTAAGTAATCACAGTTGTGCTAAAAATTTTTACTAACAGGAAGTTCTTAGTAGTATTGTTTAAAATCATGAAGATATGCACTCATTAACTATGTTATGGTGCATCTACTCGGTGACACTCTACAGCTATTAATACTATGCCTCCCAAACGTGTCTACTATTTGGAATCATCTGGAGATCTTTTAAAAATTCCAAAGGGCAGGTCATGTTCTATCCCTGTCAAATCATAATTTCTGGACATGAAATATAAACACTGCCTTTTTGTTTTCAAGCTAACCAAATATATTATGCATTGTTCTTTGGGAACAATTTCAAATAGGTGATACAGAATATATTCAGTATCATAAAAATGTTCACAATACAATGCTTCATATTTTAAAATCTAAATGGAAAATAATATTACTAAAGATATGGCAGCATTCTACAAAAAATTGGGTCTTATTTACAACCTTCACAGAAAGGACATCTTCAAGTCTCTGAGGACAGCCTCATCTTCACCAAATCTGAATGGAGCAAAGGTAAGCTTCTAGCCTACAGGCAGCCAAATTATGGGCTGGCCACAGGCTCAGGATACCTTGCCTCAAAATTACAGACCAAACAGAAATGAGCGGGGCCATTCTGAATCTTGCTCTAAAAAAAACTGCAATTGTAAATGTTGAACAAATACTGTAGGAAACTGAAGCTGAAGAGATAAATAAGGGAAAGTCACAGGCAGAGAAGGATGAAAACAAAAGTAATGAGGAAGAAGAAAACATTAGTAAACAGAAGCTGTGAAAGAGTAACCCAAGAGTTGAGGCTCTAAGTGTGCTGGCTCACACCCATAATTGCAGCACTAGGGAGGCTGGGCCAGGAGGATTGCCATGAGGTCAAGGTTAGCTGGGGTTACAGAATGAGTTCGAGGCCAGCCTGGCCTACATAGCAAGACGTCATCTCAAAAGAAAAGAAAAGAAATGCCCACACAAAACAAACCCAAAAAACAACAATAGTTGAAAATGCACAATGGTGGGAGACAATTTTCTGTTGAAGAGCCAATACATCCACGATAGCCAACCTATGATTTAATCTGTACTTGAGGGTGTTTTATATGGGACACAAAACTGAGAGTTTTAAGAAAGTCAGCTTCCAGATACTTATTTTTAAATGACTTTTTCTTTCTAAATATAGATGTGCCTGAGAGTGTATCTATGGTCAAAATACCAGGTCTGTTTTCCTTTTTTCGGGTCATCTTTACCAAACAAACAACCATGTCACTTTACCCAACAAAGGCACATCTCTTGCACATCCTGAACCTGACAGACATTGAGATTCCCTGGACTGTATAAAAAACTATGGGGTGTCAAACAATGGGTGACTCCAGATTTTGGTGTCAGCGAAGCTTTGCTTAATCAAGACTCTTGTTTCAGTTTGTTACTTTTTTATCAGAGCTTCAAGGAGGAATGAGATAGTGTGTCTCAAGTTTGAATGGGAAGAACAATTTTTAACATAGTCTCATAAGAACAATATTTTCATTAACATTTGCTAAAATACCTTGGTTCACATTTTTCTTTGGGATAGGTCTTTTGCTCACTGTCACATGTCATTAATTCCCTGCTTATTTTTTCACTCCTACATTATTGTTCCCTTTGGAATAACTTAAAGGAGATATTTTGTGGATTTTCTATAAATAACATACTTGGAAATAATCATGAAAAAACTTCATATAAACTGTGCACTTATTAGTGACCTTAGTTTATTTCCAGTGAAATGTGTCTCAGTTTAGAAATAAGAAATATTTTGGACACTATTTTTAAAAGCTGTATTCATCATAGTAAGATATCTGTTGCTGATGGAAAGTGACAGTTAATGTTTAATACTTCATAGAAAGCATAACATGTTTAGAACTCTGCCCAGTTGTTTATAATATTAAATGTACAGAGTAAATACGATCTGAAATGTATAATAGATATTGTAAATGAGAAGAAACTTCAAAAGGAAAGAGAAACTGGATTGGGGGAATGGAAAATAGAGGAAGGGAAAAACATAACAAAAAAAAATAAACATAATTGATAGTTAAGATAGACTACTAATTTCTCTTATTTCATTGAAGATAGGTTTGTGCTACCATTGTTAAATGCTGACATTTTGTACTCTGAGTAACTAATTTAAAGATAACAATGTGCAATATGTTAACCATTGTTACCTTCCTATCATAGTGTTTTGGAAATTTCTTTTTTGTGTTTTTGTTTCTTTAAATTAAAATTTAAAAATAATTAAATGTAATCACAAGTCAAAGATAAAGCTTTATGACTACCAGAGTGACTGAATTTTCACATGTTGTATTATATGCATACTTTTAAAAGTTAGTACAAATGTTTTCAGCACAAAGTAGCGATGTTCCTTTTGGGGAATTGGTACGTGCATGTCACACAACTTGGTCATTTTCAATCTTTTTCGTCCTACTCTATCCGCTCCCTCCCCCAATCCACTCCCTATTTCTGAGTCTCCCTTCTAGTTTCCCATCATGTCTCTTTTATTTCATTCATTGATTTGTGTTTGGAGTATCTCATATAAATGAAAACAGTGCGAATACTTTTTCTTCAGAGAGTATAGATAAGGGTGTACTCAATAAATCCTTTAATCTCAGCTACTCAGGTGGCTTCCACTGGAGGACTGTGACTTTGAGGGCAGCCTGGGAAACTTAGTGAGACGCTGTCTCATAAAACTAAAATGAAATAAAATAAAAACAAACAAAAATAAATCCTTTAAAAGCAAATCCTTCCAAACATAAAAATATCATACTGGGATTAAAAAGAAAACAATAAGTTACTTATAATGGAAATATAAGAAGGAAAAGGAGCAATATAGACTTTCTGACAAAAATAACTTATTCATGTATTTTTCAAATATATGATTGTGGGTAGCAAATCACTATGATATTAGATTCCACTAGTCATATTTAAGAGCACTGTTAACAGTTTTAATTTAAAATGTTAATATTTTAATACTATAAAATAGCATGCTTTGTAACTACTAAACCCATGATAAAAAATTTAAATGTTGACTTAAAATTAGCAATGGGATGTCTAAATTTTTCAAAACATTTTTAGGGAGCAATAAAACAAAAAAATGAGTATCCATAAAATGGAACACTTTAGTTTTTAGTGTGTTTAAGACCTATACTTATTGAAGGCATGGAAAAGAATTTTAAAATATAGTTCTTATTAAGTGACAGTTACAGCAGATACCCTGCAATTTTAAAAATCTAGAAGAATATGCCAAAATTTCAATACTATCATTAATATTATGCTATATCAATTATTTAAAATATAGTAATATGATTATCATATAAATAGTAAAGTCTAAAATATTAATAATGATTATCTATGAGTGGTTTTTATTTTTATTTATCTTTCTTTCTAATTTTTATACCCTTGGCGCATAATATTTCTACTCTAGAAAAAAAATTTAAAGAAATAATGTGTTTTTTTATCTAGACACCAATAACTTTTGTAAACAAACCAGCAAAAATCCTGCAGAATTTGATTTATTGGTAGTAATTCTGAAGGTTTAAGCATGACAAATGTGAAAACAAAATTTTGCTTCTTGACCCGAAATTCAGCTGTCTTTTCCCAGGATTCTCAGAGCCTTAAGCTTCAACAAGAATTGTGGAATGAGGCCCCCTAATAGCAATAGCATTATATCACTAAAAATACGCTGCATATGTCTTCATAAAAAGGCCAGTCATCAGAAAATATATTTTATCCAGGTATCTCCTGCATGGGCCTGAGTTACAACTTACTTTAACTGAAAAATACAGAAACTAAAGAACACAGAAATTGTAGTCAACTTACATTCTACATTAAGTTTGAATTATTATTCTTCAAGGAGTTCTCAGCCTGTTTGGTGTATGTTAAATCTTGTGCAAGTTACAGGTTTTTGGAACTGAGCACTAATTGGTTTGTAAAACTGGCTTCAGCATTTCCATCTGCACACATAAAATTTTGATTAATTTTCTTTCTAGCTATGTGGTGAGGCATAGCAACGTATTTTGACATTGAGCTCTTATCCACACTTGGAGGACTGAAAGGTCATTATACTTTCACTCTGTGAAGAAATTTCTTGATAATAGACTGCACAAAAATAGTACCCGGTGATACTTGGCTAGCAGAAAAATGGAGCTCTGCTTTGCTACATTCCAATTTTCAAAAGGCTCAATTCCACAAACACTTCAAGTGACTGAACACTTTGGTTGTACTAGTTTCGTCTCGCTATTTTGAAAGTATCTTGGCCATGATAACCCTACGTAATGTTCTTCTTTTCTTCATTGTATTTATTGATATAGGATCCCTTTAATTTAAAATTTAGAAAACAAAGTTTTACATGGACATAAATAAGAAATTCTAGTAAACAAAGAGAACTGAACTCAACAGAGAGAAATGCAATAGAAATGCGAATGTCGAGTGGCATATTAAAGCAGGACCATCATTTCTTCAATGCATATGTATTTCAAATACACAGGTTCTGATATCATATGGGTTATATCCGAATATCAGGAGAACAGTTGAGTTACATTACAGGTATCAGTAAATGTTACTTCCCTGGAAGTGGAACGTTGTTTGAAACAGAAGCAATTTAGAATTAAAAGTAGTGAACAATCATAATATACTTTGATCTGAAGTGAGGGCTAATGAGAGAACAAAGTGTGTTAAAGCTTGGATTTCCCACCAAACCAATCTTCATGTACTAAAAATAAATTTTCCATTTAATGTGTGATTTGTTTGTCTGAAATATTGCTGAATATTCTTTATTAAATATAAAAATCTTCATAAAAGCAAACTTTTGTGCTAGATTTTGCTCCCTACTCTATGCTTCTCCAGCATGTTCTCATCACATAAATTGTTCAGAAAGTGTCCCCAACCTTTCCTCATTTATTTAGCAACCAGCCATAACTACCACAATTTTATAACTCCTTCCCACGGCATGTTCGAATCAGTAGACTTCAACACCCAGCTCTAATACTAATACTGACTAGGTTTCACATTTGACAAGTTAATTAAACATATGAATGGAAATCAGGATCTACATTATCCTGTTATGCAGCATAAATGAGGAGATATAGGAAAAAAGTCCTACCAGATTTTATAACACATAATAGCTCCTGAAAAAAATATTCTTATACCCAATCTTCATGTACCACCTGTTGGTTGAAATTTATTGAAAATTTGCTATGGTGGGAAAATCTCTACAGCAATAAGATATCAGCAGCTATGTGAAAATAATATTCTTCTTCTTATCAAAATCTATTCATTTGGATCATAGATCAGTTTGTAAGGAACTGAATTTTGTACCACAATTAGTATAGCAATGCTCTAGTGTATTTATTTTAGTGGCGCATTTGTTTAATGGTGTCCTTAATAATTCTGTCTATGTCTCTGTGATTTAAAATTTTTGTTTTTGTGTTTCAACTAGCACAGTGTTGTTACATCAAATAAAAATGTAAGTGCTTAAGGACTTACGTTTTAAACAGATATGGTCTGATTTGATTAAAAACCCAAAAGTAATCCATGAAAAACAGTTTGCTGCCATGGGTAGAGTTACTTTCAGTGGAGGTCACATTATTGCAGACATACTGCAAGGAAAGGTTTATTAGTAAAATCCTCTGCAAATGTAGGATTAAGTACAAGGCAGTTAATTACAATTGAGTAACATTCATTCATAAGTGAAGAAATTACATAATCATTTCAATGCTGTTGTGACCTCTGTTTTCTCAGACAATGACAACTTTGGAAACAAAATTTAAAGAATAATTATATTAGTAATTGGACTAGCTCTCATCCATAATTTTTCCTGGAATTGCAAAATCTCTTCCTTCTTTGAGAAATGGAAAATAAAAATAATAGTGCTAGTCAATTGTCCTACGTAATGCTATTCTGGAAACCGCCATAGATATGTCAAAAGGGCAAGTTAATTAAAATAAGAAGAAACAACTATTGGTTTTCTTTGTCAACTCCCATCTGTTACAACCTCATAATTGCAACATATTTTCACTGAAAAAAAGCACAGACAGATACAGGAAATAGAAAGGTAATTTAAAAACTCTTTTCTATTGGAAAGGTTGTAGCTCAATTCTCCTCTAACTGGTAGACTCAGTAGATAAAGCTCAGTGTAGTAAAATCTCTACTTATGCAGTTCATCATCACCATGGAAACATTTCCTCCTCCATAAAATAATGAGATGATAATGAAAACAGCTACCACATAATGAACCTAGGCACAAACAGAGGCTGAGTTACTCATGCCAAAAAGTGGCAAGAGGGTTGAATATATGGCATTTGGAATATTCAAGGAGTAGCAAGGAAGCGGTGCACACCGGTTATCCCAGTACCGCAGGAGGCTGGGTCAGGAGGGTCAGAAGTTCAAGCCTACCCTGGGCAGTTTAGTGTCTCAGCGAGACCCTGTCTCAAAATAAAAATGAAAAGGGCTGGAGATATAGTTTAGTATCAATGTCCTTGGCTCAATCCCTGGTACTGAAAAAAATACCAGTAACTGTTTCAGGAAGGGCAGGAAGAACTGCCTAAAATTGTAATGTTGAAACTCGAAGTCTGATTATTTCAAATGTTGATACTGAAATTTGTGGCTTTTCCATACAGAGACAATGGGATGTATAACTTACTTTTGATTGAGTTAAACCTAATATTTTACACATCTGATATTTCAGACTCTAAATTTGCAGCTTAACAATTTAGAATGATATATTCCTCTGATCTTAAAGAATGTGTTTAATATGGAAGCAGTCTTAGGGTACCAGGAGATCAGTTCTATTTGGGGGATAAGAACATGTGCTACTTGGCCGAAAGCACTCCCAAGTGAGTAGAAATTACATCCTTCCCTTCAAAGATGGTCTGGTCCACAGTCTGGACATGTTTGATAAACCTGGATGCAAATAGTAAAGGAAGACAATGAAAATGGTCTTGTGGAGATATTCGTAAGGAATCCTTATCACTTGTCAGCTACGCAAAACACCCACTCTTTCGAACCCTTTGCTGATGCAAGTAAGGGTGATGATCTGTTTCCTGCTGGCACTGAGGATAATATCCATATAAAAAACCAATAGAGAAGTGGCAGAAAGACCCCAAAGGGATCCCTGGTGATTACTATGAAAGACACTGGTGAAATGGTTTAAGAAGCAATATGCCTGCAATAGCACTGCAATCAAGCATTCAGGATATAGAGAAGTAATCCAGATCCGGGTGGCCAGCGCAAGAACACAAGTCAGTTCCTGGTAGAGACTGGGCTGGCTAGAGAACACCAGCCAAATGCTCATGGGCTTTAGGTGCTTGCAACTCACTTAGGCTTAAGTGAGGATTTCCTTGCGATGAGTAGAATGCCCCTTCTGTCTCTTGTCACAAGATTAAAAACCTCACAGCTTATATAATGTAATCATTTGGGGTCACTTTTACTTGAACTAGTGTTGATTCCTTCATGCAATAAACTCAAAAGAGCCGTGCTGTCTAATCCAGAAGTCTGTCACGGAACAGAGGTCACCCACCGTAGGAACCTGGCAGTGTCCAGCCTTAAACAGAGCGATAAGGTGATGGTTCAGCTGCACCCAGAGCCCCTGACCATGGGGAGCTATGTCTGCTGGGAGATGGTTGATTCTCCCTTCTCTCTCTGCACAGTCCCCTGTCCTAAGAGGTCACCACCCTAACAGCCCCTGGTTCATCAGGAGAGAATGGAAAAAGGCTGCAGCGGCCATTAGAGGGAACCTTTGGTAGTAAAGAAGTGAAGGCCTTGGAAGAGAGCCAGCACAGTGTGTCCGGAATTAAAGGAAAGCAGAGAAAAGCTAGCAGGAACCCGAGTTGAGGAAAGGAAGTGGTTTGTAACTGTGAGAATGACTCAGGAGCATTCCATAAGTGCTTTTTCCATGTGCCTTTGAAAGCAGGTAGAGCAAATTCAGACTTCAAAATAACGGCAGCAGAACCCACCTCACGAGGTCACTTTCCCAGCTATCTCTGGTCAGATCAGCTCCTGTACGCTGCCCGCCTTCTATTTGCCTGACATCTTTAGCTGGCTTGGGGTCTTTCTCCTTGACCACTCAGGATTAGCCACTAGCCTTTTCCCACTGCAAATAGGGGTTCTGCAGGGGTCCTCTCTTGCAGTCCTTCCCCAGCCTTTGATCTATCCATAGGTGCTGTCCCAACACTTCATTTCACATCACTCTCCACAGCCCAGCCTTGGGTTTTTTTTTTTTTATGATTCCTAGTACTAATAAAATCTCCTAAGTATTCTGTAAAAATTAAAAACACTACGTTTGGTTACAAATGTGTTATAAGTTAAAGCTAAAAGCTTTCTACATGTCTGGTCACAGGGCAGACATAACTGTCTCAGCTGCTGTCCCACTAGGAAACCCAGGTGCCAGCTGCAACTGTTCATAAAACCCAGGGTTTTAAGACAGGATAAATAGGGGCAGGGAAAAATAGCCAGAAAGTAGCAAACTGAAAGACTGTACTTTGCAGCCTAAGCCCTAACCAGAGAAAGCACATGATCTGCCTATCATGGGAGCCAACTTTTGCCTTCAGCAGCTGGCAGGAGGAAGCAGTGTGATGACTTTTCCCAGGTCTCACTCCTACTAGAATACGGCATATCTTCCTGGTAGTTTCAGAAATGGTAAGGATAAGTGATGGTATAAGTTCAAAATATTCTGAAGCACAAATGATTTAATGAATATGAGGATGAACCAATAAAACCATCGCCTCAGAGTTGACGTGTGCCAGACTTACTCATAATTAGTGTCACCCCTACTCAGTGGGTCTTCCTGTGCGCTCCTACCTCATACTGGCTGCTGTGCTTTCCCAGCAATGCCAAGAAATCACCAGCAATGGCTAGGGAAGCACCTTCTCCATCTCATTGGCCTTGGTTAAAGCAGACAGGAAGAATACCAAATTTTTCTTCCTTTTTGTATACCAGCCAGAAAACTACTGATGCCAGGTTTGGAAGGTGCAAGACACTGGCCATTACCTCATGTTTCACTTTGGCAGTTGTGTTTAGTGAATTTAAATTTTAAAATTTCCAGCCATTACTCAGGTATACAGAGATGACAGTGGAGATTACATTTTCTTGCCATTCTAATATCTTATACCCCTCTTTAAAATTTAATGTTGTCCAAGTAGAAAGTAGAAAATAAATAAGGTTTTCTTTCTCCTCTTCCTCCTGCTTGCCTTTGGCCATCTCTTTGTTCCCCTAAGTAAACCAAGTTCCCTGTAAGTTTATCACCCTGGTATATTTATATGTTGAGTGTAAGGATAGGGAATGTCTGATCCAAGTATGGTTAGATGTCGCTTGTCCTCTCTCTGGTTTTCTGGCATCATAAATTTGCATTTGCTTGTTCTGTTGCCTTGCTTGAGTTTGCTATGTCCTGAGCTGTCATCTCCTGCTGATGCTTGTGATGCCTGACTTGGTACCTGACCCCATGCATTTGGAGGTGTTCTCATCCTAGTTTGTGGACTGTTCTAGTCTCCCTCCCAGGGTCTTAATCACTTAGTTGTCACTGCGACAAAATACCCAACATCAACACCTTAAAAGAAGAGAGGTTTATTGTGCCTCATAGTTTGAGAAGATTCAGTCCATAGTCTGCTGGCTCTAAGGCAGGAAGGGCAAGCTGGAAGTGTGTTTCAGTGGAAATCCACTCACATTATGGTGGTCAGGGAACAGAATGGGAAGGGAAAAGCTAAGGAAGGAGATATGCTGACCCCTAGTTACACCCCCAGTGATCCACCTTTGCTGACCAAGTCCCACCAGTTAAACACCACATTCAGCTATGAATTCACCTTTGGATCAATCCACTGATAAGTATAGTGCTCCCATGACTCAGTCACCCTTCTAAGGCCCATCTCTAAACACATAAGACTTCAGGGAACATTCCAGATAGAAATAGAGCTAAACCATAGTATTCTACCTCTGGAACACAAAATACTCCATGTCCATCCCTTTATGCAAAATACACTCTACAAGTCTCTACAAGTCTCATGAATTTTAACAATTGCAGTATTGCTAAAATTTTCATGTCCAAACTCTCCTCCGAGACTCAAGGCAAAGTTTTAGCTGTGAACTCCTGTAAAATATAAAAAAGAAAGTTAAATACTTTCAACATGCCATGGAAGAGAGTAAATGTTCTTCTGAAAGAGAGAAATAGGATAGGAAGGAATGGGACCAAAATAAGATGACCAGTAGGGAAAACAGCCAATCCTTTAGCTCTGATGTCAGCACTTGGGCCAAGTTGTACTGAGGAGTGAGCTCCAAATATCTGGAGAGCCCCACCCTTGTAGCATTGCTGTTCGTAGCCCTCGCGACTTCTCCCTTGGGGTGGCCCTGTTTGCTGCCTTTGGCTTGCCTCAACAGGTGTTTCACATTCCTGGCATCTCTAACTTCCTGGGGTCTCCACTTCACTTTTGGTTTTGTAGGGATAGAGGGTGCTATAGGTAGGAAAAAGATAGGATGAAGCCCTCACTGAGCATTATTAAAAGTTAATAAGGCAGTTTTCACCTCTGCAGCCAGACTTCACCAATTAGAAGGGCAAAGGCAGGTAGAATCTAGAAAGACAAAAGCAGCTAAACTCAAGCAATTAGGAAGACAATGGCAAAGAACTCAGGACCAGGAAGTTCCTTGGTAGCACAATTAATATAGGAATCTCAACTATTCCCTTTACTTAATCCTTTAGCCTAAACTAACTGTCCGTAATGCCTATACTCATAATCTTACCTTTCACCAAAGGACAGGGAAAGGTAACATGGCCAGAAGAAATCCCAGTAACTCACTTTCAAATTCTCCCTGCTCATCCTGAGTAGCTTTCTGTCACCTCTTTTCCTTGTTCTCCATCTTCAAATGAATTGTCTTCTTTTATTTTAAACTGCTCTTTAGTTCTTTACCAATGCTGAGTTTAGGATCACTGGCAACTGTATGTTCCAGCAGAATAGTGGCATAACATGGCAGAGCAGTGGCTTGCTGTCCACCCCTAGATGTTACAATGTAGTGTAGTATGCTATGGTATACAACCCTCCCAGGATGTTACAGCTTTACTTTCACAGCTTCACACATTGCCCTCTCAGGGGCATACTTCCTCGCCTCTTGGGCCTTCCTTCTAAATCTGGAGGAAGCCACCATGATCCCACAACTCTTGTATTCATTGTGCCTGTAAAACCAGCACCATGTGGATGATACCAAGATCTACTGCCAACTTGAGCAGGGCAAGGTGCCTTTAGACCATGACTGCAGTGACCTGTGAGTACCTAGATGACTGAGCACTGTGAAACACGCTCTGAAAAACAATTCCCTAGATAGCATTTCAAGCAAGTGGTCAGGGACTTCTTTGTCAAAGGAACACGTTAGTTTTGCACTCTTGAACCAAGGAAGGGTGGGACTTCACTGATTCCTCAGATGCCTTTAAGGCACCTTTCCTATTGTCCTTATACAAAGCACTTGGCTGCTTTTTAATGCTAATATTTTCAACAGCTATGCTTTCCTTTTCTGGGCTCTTCAGGTGCTTCCTTTCTGTTGAAACTGCAAACTTTTCAAATCTTCTGGCTCTAATGTTTGCTCCCAACTTTCATCATCTGTTTAAAAGCAATGGGAAGTACCCATGCCATAATGTGAATATTGGGCTGCTTTGAAATATCTTCCACCAGATTAATTAGCTCGCTGCTCCTCATCTCAATCTGCCATAAAGTCTCAAGACTTGGGCAAAATGAACAGAGCACACGTGGGCGCTAATCCAACAGTCAGTGGAGTCCTTGTTCTCAAGTAAAACCTGTAAGCCTGGCCTTTATTGTGTGCAGATCTGTCAGCATCCAATCAGAATCCAGAATCCAATGTCCAGCTGCAAGCAGAATCTCCGATCAAGCTTGGCCTTTATCATTCTAGAACCTCTTTAACCAGTATCTCTAAATCTTTCCAAACTCTTCCCACAAGCAATTTCCAAAGGCTTAAACCATCCGGCCAGGTATAGTCACACTAATAACCGCACTCCTTGTACCAAAATTTGTCTTATGTCACTTTCCTTATTGCTGAGACACAATACATGACACTCGTAACTTAAAGGAAGAGAGATTCATTCTGCCTCACGGTTTAGTCCATAACTAGCCCATTTCAAGGCAGAAACAGCAGATCTTTGAGATCTTGCCTCAGTGATTCACCTCTTCTGACTCACTGCCCTAGTCCCCACTTACAACAGCACACACAGCTATAGTGCACCTATGACTAATTATCCTCTAAAATCCCCATCCCTGAGGGCATGAAAGTTTTAGAGGACATTCCTAATCCAAGCCACAACACTGGCTTCTTAGTGTTTCTCTGCTCCTCTTGAGAGTTGAAGACCACACAGCTGGTTTCCCTTCCCTTGCCATAATGAATATATGAGCCTATGTGAATGGACCTTCAAGCCCTGCATCCCAGACTACCTTCCAGCTTTGGAAGTCCATGTCTTATGAGTACCAAGTTTCTTGCAAAGCTTCTATAATAAGACTATGTTCTTTTTAAAAAGAATGTAAACTTTACTTACAATAGATTTTTTTTATCTTAAAGAGAATAAAAAATATAAACACTGGAGATGACACAAAATTTCACAAAACAAGATGATAGCAATTCAACAATGGCTGTTATACTGCATATTGTTGTCTTCAAATTGGTTGTTCAGATTACCAGATGTAAGCATGAAAATTGGTCAAAAAAATTTAAGCATTAACTGTTCCTTTCTATAAAGCAATAGAAATCAGCAGTACAATTATCTTAGCTATTATATATATATATAGATAGATACACATATATATATACATATATACATATACACACATATACATATATATACATACACACATATACACACACACACACACACACATATATATATATATATATATATACACATATATGTATACTTCCTTCTTTCTTTTTGCTTTTCTGCTTTCCCTCACCCCAGTTGTTCTTTCCTTTTGAGCAGTTTTCCTTCCCTTTCACAATATCTATTGTACCTTTTGGATTTTAAAACCTGAAAGAGCACAAAAAAAAAAGGACTATGTTCTTTGATGTTTTCTCCTTACCCTATTCAATTTCCCTGCTAAGATGGGATCTAGGTCTTAGTTCCCTTTTTCTCATGTTCTTGATATCCAACTGAAATTTGGTCTTATTTCATAGTGTTGAGAAAGATTCCCTGACATTTAATGGAAAAATTTTGACATTTTATCATTTACAGTATAAACCAGAGATTTGAAACTATAAATTATATATCATTAGTAGTTTGTATTATTGATTTATTTTGCTAAAATTATAAAGAATCAGGTAGAATATAAAATACCACCCTATCACATAGTAAGGTAGTTTTGTAGAATTTCTATTTTATATTTGTGTGTCTTAGACTAGATTAAAATGTAAAATATGTTTATTTCTGAGTTACTATTTAAAAAATTTTAAGACTTTGCTCAGCTTTCTGACCTCTACTTCTGAGAGACATAAATACTTTTATCCTTCAATCTCCAGGTTCTTGAAAAATAAAGTGCTTTGACATGTTTATTGATCTCTATCATAAATTTTCAGAAATAAATATCAGTTCTTTATACAGGTTCTATCTTATCTTTCTCTAACACAATAAATATTACTGTATTATTGAGTGAAAATGTTTGTGATAAAAAAAGAATCAAAAAGGAAAAAAAAATGGGACTGAAATTTTCATAAATTTCCCACTCAGTGTCCTCAGAATGCATAAAAACAATGAATTCCTAAGTGAGTAAAGGTAACAGGATTCACACACTTCCACATAAATAAAGCTATAACCACTCTGTACAACAACAACATCTAGTGTTTATTGAGCCTCTAGCATGTGCGAGAGATGAGAACACAGAGATGAGTAAGAAATTTCTGTTTGCATTTTAAGTAGCAAAACAAATATGAAATACTAATTCAGTAAATGCTGGTGATATAATTCAGCACAGGGTCTAAGGTCCATAAACGAAGAATGTCAGATTGCAAAAGTTTATAGTGGCTAATTCACTTGAACTCTGAAGATGAATACATGTTTTACAGGCAGGCAGGAGACAAAGCATACTCCAAGCAGAGGAAACAGCAACCTGGGAAACGTAGGTACATGCACAGTGCATATACAGGCTGATTAGAGAGCAGGTAGGAGGAGACAGAGTATAATAAGGTGAAACTGAAAACAAAGGTTGAGGGCAGACTGAGACATAGGAAGGTCTTAACCCAGCGTGGGATTTATATTTACACCTAAGTATAATTTTTTCTTACTGTGTGCATCTGGAAAACCAGCAAAAAGCCATAAACAAGCATGTGATGTTTCAATATATTTTGGAAAGGCAAGTGCAGGAAGATTAGTGCATACAGTGTACGCCACAAGATGGAAAAACTCAGTAGAATAAACATGTACATGCTAGCCAAATGCAGGTAGAAAGCAAAGACCCCAAGGGCATCCCAGATGACCTGGGTGTGTGAATGTGTTGATAGTGATGGTGGTACCT
>PVLD010010157.1:0-72362 GCA_004027595.1 Dinomys branickii | reverse complement strand
TGAGGTTGATCAATTACACATTAACTGTTTCTTTCAGTGAAGCAATGGAAATTAGTAGTACAATTATCTTAGCTATCTTGTATGTAAATATACCTATTTTTCCCTTCCTTGTTTTCTTTTTCTCCTTTCCCTCACCCCAGTTGTTCTTTCCAGTTTGATCTATTGTATTTTTCAGATTTTATTTTTCTTTCAGATTCTTACACGAGAGGGGCAATACTATGTTTACACATGTGGGTCTGATTTATTTCCCCTGTGAATATGGTCTCTAGTTGCATCCATGTACCTATAAAAGCTGCTAGTTTATCTTTCTTCATAGTTGAGTAATACTCTATTGTATAAAAATATCACATCTTTTTTATGCATTCCTCAGTTAATGGGCATTTGGGTTGTTTCCAAGATTTAGCTATTACAAATTGTACTACTATAAATATGGGTGCACATATATCACTATGGTATGATGTTTTAAGTTCTTCTGGAAGAATACCTGGGAGAGGAATACCTGGGTTGTATGGGACCTCTAATCCTAGTTTACTGAGGAATCCAGACAGATTTCCACAGTGGTTACACCAGTTTACACTCCTACCAACAGTGGAGAAGAGTTCCTTTTTCCACACAACCCCTCAGCATTTGTTACTAGTTGATTTCTTGATGATGTCCATTCTTTCTGGGGTGAGATGGAATCTCAGTGTTGTTTTAATTTGCATTTCTTGAATGACTAATGATGTTGAACATTTTTTCATGTATTTATTTGTCATTTGTATTTCTTCTTCAGAGAAATATATATTCATCTCAAATGCTCAATTTTGGATTGGGTCTTTGAATTTGGGGGGCCTGATTTTTTAAATTCTTCATATATTCTAGAAGAATCATTTGTCTGATGGACAGTTGGCTAAACTTTTTTTCCCAATTTGTGGTTTTCTTTCCACTTTGTTGGTGATTCTCTTTGGTATGCAAAAACTTTTCAGTAAGATGAGATCCAAGTTGTTGAGGTAGTTCCCATGCAGTCTGTTTTTTGTTCATGAACTCTCCACCTACCCCTATGTCTTCAAGACTTCCACCTACTTTCTCTTCCAGTAGATCTAGTGTTTGTGTTTTAACATTTAAATCTTTAAGCCACTTTGACTTTATTTTGGTGCATGGTGATAGGCTTTGGTCCAGTTTTAGTCTTTGGCATGTGGAAAGTCAGTTTTTCCAGCACCATTTATTAAAGAGGCTATCTTTCTTCCAGTGAACATGTTTGGCCCCTTTATCAAAGATATGGTGGCTGAGTGTGTTTGTGGTTGTGTCTGCATCTTCCAGTCTGTTCCACTGATCTTGAGGTCTGCTTTTTTTGCCAATATAATAAGTTTATAATTTATGATAATTATACTATAATAGCTTTGTAGTATAATTTCAAGTCAAGGATTGCGATACCTCCTGCCTTGCTTTTGTTGCCTAGGATTGCTTTTGCTATTCTAGGTCTCTTCTGGTTCCAGATGAATTTTAGGAATGTTTTTCTCTAGGGCTGTGAGGTATACCAGTGGTATTTTCACTCGGGTTGCATTGAATCTGTATAACAATTTTGGGACTATGGCCATTTTCACAATGTTGGTTTTTCCTGTCCATGAGCAAGGAATTTCTTTCCATTTTCTGAAATCCTCTTGGATCTCCTTTTTCAGTGTACTGTAATTTTCACTGTATAGATCTTTTACTTCTTTTCTTAGATTGATTCCTAAATATTTCAACTTTTTGGATGAGATTTTGAAAGTTATGCTTTCCCTAATTTCTCTCTCAGTGTGTTTCTTGTTTGTGTGTAGGAATGCTACTGATTTTTGAGTGTTGACTTTGTATCCAGCTATGCTAATGAATTTTTTAATTAATTCTAGGAGTCTTTTGGTGGAGTTTTGGTGGTCTTCCATGTAGAGTATCATGTCATCTGTGAAAAATGATAATTTCATTTCTTTCTTTCCTAGTCTTATTTCTTTTATATTTCTCTTATCTAATTGCTCTGGCTAATATTTCCAGACCTATGTTGAATAGGATTGGTGAAAGTGGACATCCTTATCTTGTTCCTGATGTTAGAATGAAAGATTTCAGTTTTTGTACATTTAGTATGATATTGGCTGTTGGTTTGTCATAGGTTGCTTTTACCAGATTGAGGTAAAGTCTGTCTCTTAACAATTTTCTGTAGGGATTTTTTTTTACCATGAATGAATATTGGACTTTATCAAAAGCTTTTTCTGCATATATTGATATGATCATGTGATTCTTATCTTTGGCTCTGTTCGTATGATGTATTACATTTATTGATTTGTGTATGTTGAACCATCTCTGCATTCCTGGGATGAATACCACTTGGTCATAGTATATTATCTCCTTGGTGGTTTGCTGCATTCCATTAGCTAGTGTTGAAAATTTATGCATCTATGTTCATTAGGGAGATTGGCCTATAATTCTCTTTTTTGGTTGGATCTTTCTCTGGTTTTGATATCAGGGGAATGCTTGCCTCCAGCAAGGAGTTAGGGAGAATTTCTTCCCTTTCTATTACATTAAAGAGTTTGAGAAGAACTGGCATTTAATCTTCTCTAAATGTCTTGTAGAATTCAGCTGTGAATCCATTAGGACCTAGGCTTTTCTTTGTTGGTAAGTTTTATATTATGTTTTCAATTTCTTTGTGTGATATCTGGTTATTCAGAATATTTATATTTTTGATTCACCTTTGGTGATTCATATATATCTAGGAATCTTCCCATTTCTTCTGTTTTCCTACCTGTGATAGTAAAACTTTTTAAAGTAGGTATTGATGATCTTCTGAATTTCTACAGGATCTGTAGTGATTTCACCCTTTTCGTTCCTTATTGCATGGATTTGAGTTTTTTCTTCCCTTTTTTTTGATAAGGTTGTTTAGGGGCTTATCAGTTTTATTTATTCTTCTGAAGAACCAACTTTTGATCCATTAATTCTTTGTATTGTTTCTTCTTTGTATAGTTTCCTCCTTTTTTTGGACTTTGGGCTTGACTAACTCTTCTTTTTTTAGAAATTTGAGGTGCAGACTAAGATTGTTTATTTGTGTTCATTCAGTGTGGGAATACACTGCTATAAATTTCCCTGTGAGGACTGCTTTCATTGTGTTCCACAGGATGTGGTAGTTTGTATCTGCATTTCGCTTGATTGCAAATATTATTTAATTTCTTCTTTAATTTCATCTGTGGCCCATTGGTTGTTCAGGAGAATATTATTTAATTTTCATGTGTTTACGGTCTTTACTTCTTTCGGCCACGTGGTGTCGCTGTTGAAGATCTGTTGGTTCACCTTAAAAAGGGCCTTCTGCTGTGAGCAATCCTCAGGTGCCAGACCTTGCTTGCACTCACAAAGGCCCCTGCCAAGAGGAAAGGATCTCCCTTGATGCTCAGTTCTGCCAAGGACTCCAACATGGCAACCCTGTAAGCCCAGCTATTTTCACTGTGCGCCCCTGGAGCTGGCTCCAGAATGAATTCCCATTTACATGACCATCTCCCATCCTATTGGGCACAGGCACATCTGTAATTCTAGCTACAAGAACGGTTACAGCATGAAAATTACAAATTTGAGGTCAGCTTGGAGACTATATCTAAAAATAAAAGGAGGAAGGCATGTAGCTCAGTGGTAGAACACTGCTGAGTTCAGTCCCCGGTACTGTAAAAGCAAACAAAACCCCAAACCGAACCATATAGAATCCCTGACTCCTCTTTATCTTTTCCCCCCCAGAGGTAACCAAGGGTTGGAATGGCAGTATCCTACTCCCCAACTACCAAACCCGTACGAGTCGTGAGATGCCTGGGTAGTTTGTAGCTCAGCACTTTTCATCTGACATCCAAAATGACAAACTGGAGGAGCAAAATGCAGTCTCAGAACTCAACTCCACCCAGAACAAGTACAGGAGACAATGATAAAGGGGGACTAGGAAACCACATACCTGAAATTTCTGAAATGATCACATCTGAAGTAAAGAAACAACTCCATCAGGCCATAGAAGAGATCAAATCAGAAATAATCTCTCAGGCAAAAAATGGAATGAAAATAATAATGAAAGAAATGCTCCGCACATATAGAGAAGAAATATATTTAACAAAATAGATGAACATAGGCAACAAATAGAAATGTTACATGAGCAATTTAGGAATGAATTAGAATGCATGAAACAGACTCAGAGAGATTTCCAGGAAATGAAAACTTCCAGTGGAAGTTTGCAAAACCACTTGAATGAAGCCAAAGACAGAATTTCAGATCTTGAGACAAAATGGCAGCTAGCAATCGTGAAAGGAAGGATCTTGTAAATTCATCAAGGATCCAGAAAAAATCAATCCAACAGCTACAAGATGAGGCAAAGAGAAATAATGTCCAAGTGATAGGCCTCAGTGAAAGAGCAGGAGGCAACAAAAATGACATAAAAAGAATATTTGCAAAAATAATAGCAGAAAATTTCCCAAGCGTGGTAAAGGATTCTGATGCGCAGGGAAATGAGGCATATAGAAATCCAAAGAGCCATAACCTAAATAAAACCACACCCAGACATATAATAAGATCCCAGACCTCCAGCAAAAGAGCACAACATTAAAAGCTGCTAGAGAAAAGAAACAGATCATCTATATAGGAAAGCCTATGAGAATTACAGCAGACTTCTGAACAGAAACCATGAAATCAATAAGAGCTTGGAGTGATATACTACAGATTCTGAGACAAAACAGCTTCCAAACCAGACTGATGTATCCTGCCAAACTATCCTTCAAATTTAATGGAGAAATAAAATATTTCCAAGACAAAGAACAAGTGAAGAACTTCATGAGTGCCAAACAAACCTTACAAAAAGTACTGAAAGATATTCTAGACAGAGAAAAAAGAGACCACAATCTCAAGAACAATGATAGAAAGGAACCCTTAAGCAGAAAAAGCAATTAAACAGATAGCAAATGTAGGAAAGCAACAGCAGTAAGTAGCATGATAAGAATAAACCAACACATAACAGTTATAACCATTAATGTAAATGGCCTCAATTCACCAGTCAAAAGAAACACACTGGCAGAATGGATTGAGAAACAAATTCCCACAATATGCTGTGTACAGGAAATACACTTTACTCAAAAGGAAACCCATACACTGAAAGTCAAAGGATGGAAAACAATAATTCTCCATGCAACAGGTTCCCAGAAAAAAAGCAGTGGTAGCTATTGTGTTTGCAGACAATGTAAACTTCAAACTGAAAACAATCAAAAGAGATGAAGAAGGCCACTACATACCAGTTAGGGGAAAGCTGCAAGAGGAAGAGATAACAATCCTAAACATGTATGCACCAAATACTGGAGCACCAAACTATATAAGTCAAATCTTAACAGATATGAAAAACCAAATAATCACTAACACTATTGTAATAAGGGACCTCAACACCCCTTTGACACAAAGAGACAGGTCAACAGGACAAAAAATCAGCCAAGAAATAATAAACCTGAACCAAATATGCAAACAAATGGACTTAGTTGATGTGTACAGAGTGTTCCCACAACATCAGAATACACATTTTTCTCAGCTGCACATGGGACTTTCTCTAAAATAGACCACATTCTAGACTATAGAGCATACCTACCTAAATGGAAAGAACTAAAATTATCCCATGCATATTATCTGACCACAGTGCAATGAAATTGGAAATTAATGACAAAGGGAACTCCAAAAACTCCATAAACACTTGGAAATTAGACAACAACCTCCTGAACAACCAATGAGTCACACAAGAAATTAAAAAATACCTACAAACAAATGAAAATGCAAATACAACTTACCCGAATCTGTGGGATGAAACGAAAGCAGTCTTCCGAGGGAAATTTATACCAGAGAATTCACACACAAGGAAAACATAAAGAGAGCAAATACATAGCCTAATGCTGCACCTCAGACTTTTAGAAAAAGAAGAACAAGTCAAACCCAAAGCCTAAAGAAGGGAGGGATTATAAAGCTCAGGGCAGAAATTAATGCAATTGAGATGAAGAAAAGAATGCAGCAAACAGTTGGTTCTTTGAAAGAATAAATAAAACTGATAAACCCCTAGCCAATTTTATCAAATAAAGAAAGGAAAAAACTCAAATTCATGCAATAAGGAATGAAAAGATTGAAATCACTACAGATCCTACAGAAATTCAAAAGATCATTAATACCTACTTTGAAAAAATTTACTCCCATAGAATAGAAAACTCAGAAGAAATGGACAGATTCCTAGAAATCTACAAATTACCAAAGTTGAATCAGGAAGATATAAAAATCCTGAACAACCCAGTATCAATTAATGAGATTGAAAATGTGATTAAAAACTTACAAACAAAGAAAAGTCCAGGCCCTGATGGATTCACGATAGAATTCTATAAAATATTCAGGGAAGATTTAATGCCAACACTCCTCAAACTCTTCAATGAAATTGAAAAGGAAGCAACTCTCCCTAACTCATTTCTGGAGGCAAGTATACTGATACCAAAGCCTGAGAAAGACCCAACCAAGAAAGAGAATTATAGGCCAATCTCCCTAGCGAACATAGATGGAAAGATACTCAATAAAATACTAGCAAATAGAATGCAGCGAGTCATAAGGAAAATTATACACCATGACCAGGTTGGATTCATTCCAGGAATGCAGGCAGGGTTCAATATTTACAAATCAATTAATGTAATACACCATATCAATAGAGCCAAAGACAAAAACCACATGACCATCTCAATAGATGTGGAAAAAAGCTTTTGATAAAGTCCAACATACATTCATGTTAAAAACTCCAGAAAAAATAGGAATAGATGGCCTTTACCTCAATCTAACCAAAGCCATCTATGACAAACCAACAGCCAACATCATACTAAATGGACAAAAACTGAAAGCTTTCACTTTAAAGTCAGGAGCAAGAAGGATGTTCACTGTCACCACTCCTATTCAACATAGTTCTGGAAGCATCAGCTACAGCAATTGGACAAGAGAGAGAAATAAAAGGAATAAGAATAGGAAAGGAAGAAGCAAAACTATCACTATTTGCAGGTGACATGATACTTTACATGGAAGACCCCAAAAACTCCACAAGAAGACTCCTTCAATTAATTGACAAACTCTGCAGTGTAGCTGGGTACAAAGTCAACACCTAAAAATCAATAGCACTCTTATTCACAAACAACAAACAAACTGAGAGAAAAATTAAGGAAACCATACCTTTTACACTGGCATATAAGAAATTGAAATATTTAGGAATCAATCTAACAAAAGAAGTAAAAGAGGGGCTGGGGGTATAGCTCAGTGGCATAAGTGCTTGCCTGGCAAGTGCAAGGTCCTGAGTTCGATCCCCAGTACCAGAAAAAAAAAAAAAAAGAAGTAAAAGATCTATTCAGTGAAAACTATAGTATTCTGAAAAAAGAGATCAAAGAGGATTTCAATAAATGGAAAAACATTCCCTGCTATGGATAGGAAGAACCAACATTATGAAAATGGCAATACTACCAAAATTGTTGTACCGATTCAATGCAATTCCCATTAAACTACCATTAGTATACCTCACAGATCTAGAGCAAATTCTTTAAATTCATCTGGAACCGGAAGAGACCCAGAATAGCAAAAACAATCCTGGGCAACAAGGACAAGTCAAGTGGAATTACAATCATTGACCTGAAATTATACTACAAAGCTACTGTAATAAAATCAGCCTGGTACTGGCTAAAAAACAGACCTGAAAATCAATGGAACAGACTGGAAGATGCAGACACAACCACAAACACACTCAGCCACCTAATCTTTGATAAACGGGCCAAGCAAGCTCACTGGAAGAAAGATAGCCTCTTTAATAAATGGTGCTGGAAAAATTGGCTTGTCTCCTACCAAAGACTGAAAACAGACCCAAGTCTATCACCGTGCACCAAACTCAAGTCAAAATGGATCACAGATCTCAATATTAAAGCAGAAACTCTAAATCTATTGGAATAGAAGGTAGGTAACAATCTTTAAGACAGGAGTAGGCAGAGAGTTCATGAACAAAAATCAAACTGCAAGGGAAACTCTTCAAAGAATCAACAACTGGGACTTCATCCTACTAAAAAGTTTTTGCACATCTAAAGAAATCACTAGTAGAGTAAAAAGAAAAGCCACAAATTGGGAAAAAATCCTACCTGGCTGTCCCTCAGACAAAGGTCTTTTATCTGAAACATACAAAGAATTAAAAAAAAAAGAACCTCTCCAAATTCAAAGACCCAGTCCAGAAATGGGCATCTGCAGCATGCAAAGCTGCTGCCGGCCTATGCAGAGCTGATCCCCAGGGTGGTTCTGCCGTGGCTTGCAGAGCTGCCACTGTGGACAAAGCCGACACCAGGCGCAGTCCCACCACATTGCCCAGAGACAATGCTGGGGTGGTTCTGCCATGGTTAGCAGAGTTGCCAGGTGCATGAAGCCACCACAGGGCACAGTTCCACTGCAGGCTGCAAGCGAAGCTGCCACAGACCACGTGGTGACACGGTGGGAGGAGCAGAGCTGCTGCGGGACCTGCAGAGCCATGCAGTTCCGCTGCATAGGGCACACAGAAACACCCCGCGCCACGTGGTCCTGCTCCCACCCTGGATCCCTGTCCTTCAGCCACCACCCCTGATGCTGCTCATCCAAGATCCTAGGTGCGCAAACTGGAAGAGGAGCAACAGCCATGGGTCAGTGAGAGCAGCCAGGTCAACAACATACTAGAAGGCTGAGGCGTGCTACTAATATGAGCACTGAGAGGGACTCTATACCGCTTGCAAATACGAACTTTGTATCAACCCATAGAGACAAGATATATGAAAAACAGCAGTCTGGAGACTGAGGGATGACAACATACTCTAAGACCTGAGAAACTCCTCCAGTTGTCTCCCAAAACTAGTAAGTAAGCTTAGTACACACTCTGGACTACCTCATTGAGCACAAGTAGGGGAGACTTCACACCACTTATGCCCAGCATCAAAGGATTCAAACTGAGAATTCAAACCCTCACAAAGAGCAAATAAGACTCCTTCCTGAAAAACAGCATGGGCAACTGGCATGGCGCAGGAAGGGGAAGGAGGAGAAAGAGGGAGTCACCACTCCACACACGCCCTCGGCCCACTCCCTCATTCCTACGCTCACAGCTTCAGCTTCGGAAGCCCGTGCTCATGGAGGCCTCCTGACTCAGCAAGAGGAGAGCAAAGTTCCGAGAACTGGGCCAAAACTGGAGCGGAAAAAGCCCTGCCTGGAAGGCGACCAGGAAAACAGCAGAAAAGGATCCTCCCAGAGGATCACCACCCAGACACTGGACTATAACAACATGAGAATGACAACAGGGAGAGAGGCGGGTCCCCTGGTAGGTTTAGAAATGAGATTCAAATCAGGGGGCTCCCTGCAGGCTACATGGAGACCCTGAGGTCTTGGATCAGGCCCCTGGGAGAGCCCAGAGGTCTGTGGGAGAGACCCCACGGACTCAAATGGGCCCACAGGAGCACCTCATAGGCGTGGGGCGGAGCCCGAAGGTCCTTGGGGACAACCCCAAGGACTTGACTGGACCCCTGGGAGCACCTCATTGAGGTGGGGCCCAGTGGTTTACGGGGATGAACCTGCGGACTGGAGTAGACCCCTGAGGGCCTCGAGGGCTTATCAATTGGGTATGACCATAGTGTATTTGGTTCCCTGCATATGTACCATCTTTGAGGATTGGTGCTTTTCCACCTAGTGCCATAGTAATTTGAGTGTACCCATGTTTGTTACAGCATAATTTGAAGCAGCCATGTGCCTTCCCAATGTGAGAGCCCAAGGGAATAAATAAACCAAAAAGTACTGCTATTGTCAGAGGGAAGATGATTGATTGGGTGGGAGAACAATGGAGATGAGGGTGCAGAAAACTGATTAATCAAACATGCCATCATTTGTATACATGAGTAACAATAGTGAAGACATCATTTTGTAATACAGCATCCATTTTTAATTCCCCAGTATCTGCTCTATAATTCTGTTTCCTTTATCATTTATGCATTATAGTGATTTATAACTGAGTAAGAAATGCGAAGATAACATTATGTAATACAACAGCCATTGTTAATCTCCTACTATCTTCTGTATAATTGTGTATTTCCTTCATTGTTTTTGAGATAACTGAGTAACAAATATGATGATATTATGTAAAACAGTATTCACTGTCAATCGCCTTCTATCTTCCCCATAATTTGTGTATTTCCTTAATGTTTTTGTGTTATTTGAGTTTAGATTCTTTTATCTTTAAAAAAATAAAAATAAAAAATAAAGTAAAATAATAAATTAGAGAAGTAAATAAAAAAGACCTACAAAATTCAATTTCACTGAAGAGGTTGGAGAGTGTTGGTATTAAATCTTCTCTGAATTTCTTGTAAAATTTTGCTGTGAATTCATCAGGACCTGGACTTTTTTTTTGTCGGTATGTTAATCACATTTTCAATTGCATTAAATGATATTGCATTATTCAGGATTTTTATACCCTCTTGATTCAGCTTTGGTAGTTTGTACATATCTAGGAATCTGTCCACTTCTTCTGAGTTTTCTATCCTATGGGAGTAAAGATTTTCAAAGTTGGTTTTAATAATCTTTTGAATTTCTGTAAGATCTGTAGTGATTTCATCCTTTTTATTCCTTATTGCATGAATTTGAGTTTTTTCCTTTCTTTTTTTTTAATAAGGTTGGCTAGGGGTTTATCAATTTTATTTATTCTTTCAAAGAACCAACTCTTTGTTGCACTCATTTTTTGTAGTGTTTTCTTCATCTCAGTTGCACTAATTTCTACCCTGATCTTTATAATCTCCTCCATTCTTTGGGCTTTAGGCTTGACTTATTCTTTTTCCAAAAGTTTGAAGTTTCAAGTTCTAGCTGCAGCATTAGGCTATTTATTTGTTCTCTTTCTATTTTCCTTATGTGTGAGTTCACTGCTATAAATCACCCTCAGAAGACTGCTTTCATTGCATCCCACAGATTCCAGCAAGTTGTATCTACATTTTCATTTGTTTGTATGTATTTTTTAATTTCTTCTTTAATTTCTTCTGTGACTCATTGGTTTTTCAGGAGGTTGTTATTTAATTTCCAAGTGTTTATGGAGTTTTGAGAGTTCCTTTTGTCATTAATTTCCAAATTCATTGCACTGTGGTCAGATAATATGCATGGGATAATTTCAGTTCTTTGGCATCTAGCTAGGTATGCTCTATGAGCTAGAATGTGGTCTATTTTAGAGAAAGTCCCATGTGCAGCTGAGAAAAATGTGTATTCTGTTGTTGTGGGGTAGAACACTGTATACATGTACTAAGTCCATTTATTGACATATTTGGTTCAGATCTGTTATTTCTTTGCTGGTTTTTTGTCTAGTTGACCTATCTCTGTGTCAAAGGGATGTTGAGGTCCCTTGTTACAATAGAGTTTTTTATTATATGGGTTTTCATGTCTGTTAAGATTTGTCTTATATAGTTTGGTGCTCCAACATTTGGAGCATACATGTTTAGGATTGTTATCTCATCCTCTTGCAGTTTTTCCCTAACAAGAATGTAGTGACCTTCTTTATCTCTTTCAATTGTTCTCGTTTTTAAGTTTACATTGTCTGCAAACATAGTACTTACCCCTGCTTTTTTCTTGGTTCCTTTTTCATGGAAAGTTGTTTTCTATCCTTTGACTTTCAGTCTATGGATTTCCTTTTGAGTAAAATGTGTTTCCTGTATACAGCATATTGTTGGATTTTGTTTCTTAATCCACTCTTCCAGTCTGTTTCTTTTGACTGGTGAATTGAGGCCATTTACATTAATGGTTATTACTAACATATAGTGGCTTATCATCGTCTTGTTATTTACTTGCTGTTGGTTTTCTATTTTTTCTACCTATTTAATTGCTTGCTCTGTTTGAGGGCTCCTTTCTATTGTTGTTCTTGAAATTATGGTCATTATTTCTCTGTCTACAATATCTTTTAGTAGTCTTTGTAAGGTTTGTTTTGCACTCATGAAGTTCTTCAATTGTTCTTTGTTTTGGAAATATTTTATCTCTCCATTAAATTTGAAGGATAGTTTAGCAGGATACATCAGTCTTGCTTGGAAGCTGTTTTGTTTCAGGACCTATAATACTTTACTCCAAGCTCCTCTCGATTGGATAGTTTGTGTTGAGAAGTCTGCCATGATTCTGATGGGCTTTCCCTTATTGGTGATCTGTTCCTTTTCTCTAGCAGCTTTTAATATTCTGTTCTTTTTCTGAAGATCTGAGATCTTGATTATTATATGTCTGGGTGTAGTTTTATTTTGGTTATGACTAGTTGGATTTCTATATACCTCATTTACTTGTATATTAGATTCTATTTTAATGCTTGGGAAGTTTTCTGCTATTATTGCTGCAAATATTCTTTTTATGTCATTCGTGTGGCCTCCTGCTGTTTCATGGAGTCTTATTAGTCTTACATTATTTCTCTTTGCCTCACCTTGCAGCTGTTGAATTGATTTTTGCTGGTTACTTATTAATTTTAAGAGACTTCCTTTGATGGGCACTAGCTGCCACGCTGTCTTCAAGATCTGAAATTCTATCTGGCTTCTTTCAAGCAGTTTTGCCAGCTTTCAATGGAAGTTTTGATTTCCTGGTGTTATGGTTGATACATTGTGTCAACTTGGGGAGTCTAAAGGTTTAACTAAGTAACTCAACAGTTATAAATCTTGGGGTAAACAGGATATGCCCTTACCCTTGTGGGATGTTGTTTATGTTAATTTGGGAAGCTTTAAAGGTTAACTGTGTGATTCAGGAGGAAGCCAGTGTGCTTTGTAAACATCCTGAGCCTGTGGAAAAGGAGGGCATGGAGGTTATGTGAGAGGTACACACCCCTTGGGCGGGGGTAGACTGTTTACAATGTAGGGGAGAAAAGGAGGCTGCAACATTCTTCTTTTTTGCTTGTGGTTTTTGCTGTGCTCTGCTGCCCCGAACAGTTTGCCCTCTGCCTTGAGCCAGTCTGCCTCTGAACCAGCCAAGTATGGACTGAAACCTCCACAAACTGTAAGCTAAATAAACCTTTCCTTCCTTCATTTTGGGTGTTGGGTATTTTGTCTCAGCAACGAGAGAAAAGTAACTAAGACACGTGGGTATCTCTTTGAATCTGTTTCATTCATTCTAGTTCATTCCTATATTGTTCATTTAACATTTCCATCAGTTGTCTATGTTCACCTATATTTTTACATAGTTCTTCTTTAGATGTGCTGAGCAATTCTTTATTATTGTCATTTCATTTTTTACCTGAGAGATTATTTCTGATGTTATCTCTTCTGTGGTCTGATGGAGTTGTTTCTTTACTTCCACTGTGATCATTTCAGCAATTTCAGGTGTGTGTTTACCAAGTTCTCCTATATTGATGTATCTTGGATTTGTTCTGAGTGAGGTGGAGTTCTGAGATTGCGTTTTGGTCCTTTGTCTTGTCATGTTGGATGTTGTGTTAACAGATCATGGGCTTTCTCAGTTAGAATCTCCTGTCTGCACAGGGTGCACCCACACTATTTATTTCAAAATCAATTACAAAGCAATAATAATCAAAATACTGTATTATGGCACTGGAACAAACAGACACATAGACCAGACCAATGGTCTGCAATGGAATAAAGAGCCTAGAAGTAAACCCACACAGCTAATCTCTGACAAGAACACTAAGAATACACAGTGGGGAAAAGACAGTCTCTTCAGTGAAGAGTTCTAGGAAAACTGCATCTCTGTATGTGAAAGAATGTAGTTTTAGGGGCCAGGGATATAGCTCAGGGACACAGCACTTGCCTGGCAAGTTTGGTTCCCAGTATCAAAAAAGTAAAAAATAAAAATAAAATTTTACAGTTACACTATATACAAAAATTCACTGGAAATGAATTAAAGATTTCAGTGTAATACCTGAACCCATCAAAATTCTAAGAGAAAATATGCTAGGTATCTGCTAAGTTAGTGATTTTTTTTCATTGAACACAAAAATCCCAAGCAATAACAGCAAAAGTAAATAAGTGGGACTCTATCAAACTAAAATTCTTTTGTGCAAATAAGGAAACAATCAACAAAATTAAAAGGTAACCTAGAGAATGGGAGAAAATATTTGCAAACCATATATCTGATAAGGAGTTAATATAAAAATATATAAAAAATGCAATTGATACAACTCGATAGCAATCAAATCAAATAAAACTAATTTTACCAGGTGTGGTAGTACATGCCTATAACCCCAGCACTCATGAGGCTGAGGTGAAAGGATTGCCATGTGTTGAAGGCCAGCCTGGCTACATAAGCAAGTTCAAGGCCAGCCTTCCCTGCATAATGAGACCCTGCCTCAAATAATAATAATAATTAATAATAATAATTTTAAAATGGTTCAAGTATCTGAATAGATATTTTTCCAAAGAAGACATACAAATCTCCAGTGGATATATAAACATCACTAATCATCAGGGAAATGCAAATCAAAACTACAAAGAGTTATCTCCTCCCCATAATAAGAATGGTTGTTATTAAAGACAAGTCATAGTAAGTACTGAAAACAGTGTAGGAAAATGGGAGCTCTTGTACAGTAAATCAGTATAGTCTTTATGGAAAATAGTATGGAGGTTCCTCAAAAACTTAAAAATAGACACTATATAATCAAGCAATCCCACTTCTATTTATTCAAAGGATATGAAATAAGTGTCTCAAAGAAGTATTTGCACCCCTACGGAAACAACCTGTGTGACCGCTGATGGAGGAATGGATAAGGAAAATATGACACACATATACACAAACACCGTGAAATATTACTCAGCCATAGAAAGAAGTAAAGCCTACCATCTGCAACAGCAGGGACAAATGTAGAGACCATTACGCTAAGTTAAATAAGTCAGAGTGGAAAAAAATACTGCACAATCTCACTTATACGTGGAATTTTAAAGATTCATAGAAGTGGAGATTAGAATGATAGTTTTGTGATCTGGATTATAGGGAAAATTGGATGATTTTGGTCAAAGAATACAAACTCTCAGTTGTAAAATAAATTCTGAGGGTCTAATATATGGCATGGTGAGTGAGTATAGTTATCATACTGCATTGTACTTGCAACTTACAACTAGAGTAGATCACAAATGTCCTTTCCCCCAAACACACACACACACACACACACACACACACACCCCACTCTCCAACCCTGCTTGCAAGATCCATTCTCCACTGGCCCATCTCCATAACCATCCCTTCTGGTGCCTTTCCACACACAAGGAGTTATGACAATGGATGTGAATATTCTTTCATTATGCAAGATGAGACTCATCTTCCCCCCAGAGCGATGCCTTCCTGGGCCAAAGCAACACCAGACTGCTCCCAGAGTTCCTGACTCACAAGTCTTTTTGACCATCTGGCCAGGGACACTGACGGCCGAGTTACTCAGCTTGCACTTTAGAAACTGGTTACTGATGTGTCATTTAATTTGTCTTTTTCCCATTTTAAGGTATATCTGCTCCACATTCACAATCTGCTCTTGTGCCCTGGCTCTCTGCCCGTAAGCAAGAGGATGTTTAGACAAATATAAGTTGCTTTTCGAACTTTGCAGGGATTTGTAGGTAACATGTATTATTACTCACACTCCATATAAACACCCCCATAATAATCATTTGGGGACTTAGAACTGTAGTTGGGTGGAAGAACTAGCTTGACTTTCAATTATGGAGGGATGAGAATTATTGATATCTCTGAAATTCTGTTGTCTTTAGTCTGTGACTTACCAAGTCATGCACAATTGAAATTTTTCTGTCCAAAATTATGGGGGAAATCAAGACTTCTCCCACAAACTTAGGGAGGATTGTTTAAAGGTCCCATAATATTACCTTAGAGAACTGGAGCAAGATCAGTAAGGGAGAAACCCTACACACCCATTAGAGAGCAGGAGATATGGACAAAGTGCACTGATGCTCCCATCTGTGAGTAGACAGCAGGTATTTATAAGGAGGATTTTCTTCTCTCACCCCAAACTCTGGTTGTCTTTGAAGGTCTCTGTTGGACTCCGTCCATCTATTGTTATTTAATGAGAGTTTGCTGTTTCAGGCTCTTTGCTTTCCTTTCCATCACGTTTGCTGTTCACTTTCTTTCCCCAAGCTGTAGTTCTAAGGTCTGATAGTTACATAACTTGGAAGTTTTGAAATGAATGGATTTTTACATGACTTTTCAGAATATTGATGTGTGCAGTGAATCCTCAGGAAGATTTATAACATGTATGCCACAGTTAATCTCTTTTCAAGGGCATCGCATGAGACTTACGTGTAGTTCAGAAGATGCTGGTAAAGTCAGGTACCAGTTTCTCCTCTGTTATGGGTTAAATTGTAGCACTCAGTATCTCAAAGTGTGAGCTTATCTTCTCAGAATAATCAAGTTAAAATGAGATTATTATTAGACACCAACATGACTGGTGTCTTTTGAAAGGGGGGAAATTTGGACACCAAGACAGATGTGCACACCAGGAAGACAAGATGAAGAGATACAAGGAGAAGTTACCATCTGCAAGCCAAGAGATTCCCAAGGGCAAAAGGCCTAGAACAGATCCCTCCCTAGCAGCTTCAGTGGGAGCATGAATATGCCAACACCTTCATTTCAGACTTCTGGCCTCAAGAACCACAAAACAATACATTTCTGTCATTTTAACCTATACAGTCTGTGGTACCTTGTTAATACAGTGCCATGAAGAGCTATAACACATCTCTTCCTGTCCATTCTTCTGCCTGCTAGGTAAATCAGGTTCATGGGGGTTTGTTCCCCTACTTTTAAAAAGCATATACATTTGAAAATTTTCATAGTTGGCTTAAAGCTTACATAAATACTTGTTTCTCTCCTCTTATGTCATAATAGAGGTATTATTTTTTAGTTAGGTAAATGGCCAGCTAGCTAGGAGTTAACACAATTGTTTTCTGTAAAGGACTAGAGAACAAATACCTTAGGCTTTGTGTTACACATGTTTTATGTCACAACTGTTCAACTCCTCTGCTGCCACAGAAAAGTAATGTACTCAGTATTTAAATAAATGAGTGTGGCTGAAAGGAACAGTTAATGTTTAAGTGTTTGATCAATCTTACATGTCTATATTTGTTTGAGTATTCAAACTGAAGATACCAACTTGTAATACAACAACCATCATTAATTTCCTATCACCTTGTCTGAGATTCTGTATTGTATTGTTTTTGTGTTATTTTCTAAATGTGTGTGTGTTTGTAAAGATGTTTTTGCTCTTTCATCCTTAAGAAAAGAAGTAAGTGTGGCCACATTCCCATAAAATTGTATTGACAATACTGCAACACACCAGGTTTTGCCCTTAATCACTGCTACTAAATGCTGTCGCTGTTTTAGCAGCAGGCAATGCAATTGTGAGCAACACATTCAAGCTCTCTGTTCTCAAGGAGCTTGGAAAATCTTGTTCACAGCTTGTTCTCGGTACCTTGTGCAGTAACTACATGACATGCAGTGAGTAATCCACAAAAGCTGAGTTTGTGAATGACTGACAGGTCCTCCAGCAGGAAGAAATGAGCTAAGTCTTGGGAGTATTAGGCCAGAGGGAAATTCTGGAACCCTAAAACGCTAACTGAAACAAAGCAGAAGTAATTGCATTGGTCGCTTGATTCCCTGACAAAGCAAAAACAACATCAGTGGGTTTTCATAGGCATCAAAACATGTACAAAAATGATCACAGAAGCATATTTCCTAAACTACCTCAAAGCTATTACTTTGCTGTCTCTGCCCACCTTAAGTGATTATATTAGAACCCTTACCAGTCCTTGAAAGAGCCACATGAAACCAGGATGAAAATCTCAAATCCAACCTTTTCTTTCCCTCTTCATGACACCAGCATTCTTTTTTTTTTTTTTTTTGAGACAGGGTTGCGTTGTGCAGTTCAGGCTGGCCTCAAATTCCCAGCAATACTTCTGCCTCAGCCTCCTGAGTACTGGAATTACAGGTATGTGTCACCATGCTCAGCCTACCAGTCTTCTTGACAACTGCCCTGGGGAATATATTCAGGTTCCTCTTGTCAACAGATTGTTCTCAGGCTATTTTATGAGCTAGTATCCAATAACATAATGCTCATTATTAAAAACCAGGCACAAAAGAGAACATAGTTCACAAATCAATGCACATAAAGTTCAGAGGTAGACGAAACTAATTTGTGGTGACAGAAAACCGCAGTTCCTTTGGGTGTGTGTGGAAGACGTAGTTTGACTGGAAGAGGACAGGTGGGAGTCCTCTAGCACTGGAAGTACCTTGTATCTTGATTTGGATGGTGGTTACATAGCGTAAGTGTATGTGAAAATTCATCAAGTTGTACATTTTTGTGTGCATTTTATTGAACAAAGAAAGTAATTTTTTTAAAGTTAAAAATTTGATAGGTGTCAGCAATCATTAGGGAGCTGATGTTAGGTTTAGAACAGTTTTAGCTAAGGGACTGTCTTGAATAATATGGAATTAGGGGTTGGAGAGATCCCACCCTGGCTTCTTCCATTTTCCTTCCAGTCACTTCCAGGTATCGCCCGCTGTCTGAGACAGGAGTGACCATTGCAGTTGACCCCAAGCCCTGCACATGAATCAAGGTTATCTGGACACATGGAACAGAGATGTGTGACAAGAACAAGCGGAAAGTGGAGCACTTGGCACAGAGTCTTCCAACTGGAGGACGCACCTAGGAACTAGAAATACCACAAAAAGCACAGTTGGGGGAGTGCAATGTGGCTCCTATCTGAAATGTGTTGCACAAGGGGAACAGCTACACCTTTTGAGATTCCATCCAGAGCACAAAAATCTGGAAGTCTTTATTGCAGTCATTTAAATAAGTATCTAAATTGACCTACACACACACACAAACACACACACACACACACACACACACACACACACATTTACTTTTGAAAGAGAGGAGGAACAATTGACACTAGCATGGAGTGGAGGACTCAATTTCTGTGTTTGTTAAGACATACTGGATCATTTCTACAATCCGCTTAGGCCAAGTTTGACACATTTTTAACCCTCCCCTCACCTCAGAAAATGAAAATATGGAAAATTTAGGTTTTATTATAAAAAGCCTGATGAAAGGCCAGTGTGCAAAGTAAATGTATGTCCTTACCTTTGTTTTTAAAAATAGACAAACACGTAGATGATATTTGCAACAAGGTAGCTATGCTAAGGAGACACCACACACCTGCATTTCCACAGAGTAGGAGTCATGGCCTCCCTTATTATTTTTAGCCTGCGGTTACTGCCTGCCCCTCCCGCCCCATCCCTCCACTTAATTGCAGCTCTAATTACCTCCAGTGTCTGCTGTGGAATGAATCCTCTGTCTGGGCACAAGAACAATGGTTTTCTCATTCACATAGGGAGTTTCCTTGAAATACTGTGGATACTTCCTGAATGATTCTAGGACGTAATCTTTCTTTTCTCTAGCACCAATTTTTTCTTTCCTCATTTTTATTTTCTGTCCACAGTAATATGCATTTGTTTTAGAAACTTCAGAAAATACAAATAAGCAAAATGAACCAAGACAAAAATAATCTAGAGTCTGATCAAACTTACTTTCATCTCTATGTTAAATACACAGTCACACACATACCTATGGATAAAGAAGCCATCTTTTCTCTATTTCAAAACTTTCTCCTTCATGGAGCATGTTCTATATCATTTACCTAATTTAATAACCCTTTATCATGTCATTGTATTGACAACATTTCATCGAAATAATTGCTTATTGTCAAATATTTTTATCATATTTCATGGTATTATGAACAATAGTCCCATAATTATCCCTGGAAGCTGAGCTACTGTGAGTGTCCTTGATGATTTTCTTAAAATAAATTTCTAAAAATAAAAAGGCCAGTTGAAAATGAATGTACAACCCTTTTGTGTGTGTGATGTTGGTACTGGGAATTGAACTTAGGGCCTTCAAGGTGAATTACATCCTCAGCCTTTTTAATTCTTTTATTTTGAGATAGACTCATGTTAAGTCACTAAGTTGCTCAGGCTGGGCTCCAGCTTATCACTCTCTGCCTCACTTGCTGAGTTCTGGGATGGCAGGGTGTGCTGCCAGGCCCAGCTGACTACAGACTTCGTGGGTTGCTGATATGTATCACCAAACTGCTTTCCTGAACAGTTGTACCAAGTCCCATGCTTGTTCTCACATTGGGTAAGGGTCAGAGAAAATGCAATCAAAGAGATCTCACACTCATACAAGATAATCAGATTATGAAGAAGGTAAAATTCCATCAATTTTCTTAGATTTCAATCAAGTGATTTCCTTCATGCAAGCGGTTATCTGTAGATTTGGTGACTTTGGTAAATTGGCATTCAAAGGCCAGGTGTGCCATCAAATGATTCAGATTCTACGGTAATTTGATCGGTCTTATATTGCCAGGTAATAATGAGCTGTTTTGGCACAACACCTGGGAGAGTTTCTGGCCAAATTCAGAGGTCTAGAAATTTCAAATGCAGAGTATAGGCTATAAACAGAACTTAACTAGGATATAAAATGACTCAAGCCAGATGTTTCCTCTGGGCATCTGTGATGTCTACTATTAAAGAATTTACAAATGAGGGGAAACTTTGAGTCACTCGCATTTAGGCCCTGGGGTAGGGACGGCAGAGTCACAAGGGCCTGTCACAGCCCCACTAGGTGGGTGGAGTCTGGGTGCCAGAGGGGGTTGGTGAGGACACTCCAGTCCCTGGCAAGGGTGACAGAGGAGGGCACAAGGTGGAGGGGAGGACTTGGAAGGGGGCTCCTGTTAGACTAGATGCAAATCATAGTCTTTTTGTTAGCTAAGGACGTGGCACTGGGCAGATTCCTGACACTGGCTGAGCTTTGAGTCTATAAAAACACAGCAAAGCTCCTCCTTCTAGGGCTGTGAAAGATTTTAGTGAAATAAAATGCATGAAAATACAATAACCGACACATTGAAAGAACTCAATCAATGGTTGCCACTACTACTATAATGGTTAATAATGATTATTTCCATTTCTCTTAGAGTTAGAAAAATGTGGCCTTTATAATTATTAACCACCACCTCTTTTTTTTTACATTCTCTTTTTCACAGATTGTTAACCCCACATCCAAGAATTCCCTAGAGACCATGGGTAGATGGGGAGGGATGTTAAATTTGGATGGATAAAAGAATATCACTGATTTTCACTAACTTCTAACCAAAATGTAGTGTTTCCTTCCAGTACAACAGCATGTAGCAAACTAATGTCAGCAACATTGATCATATTTTGATTTAGGGCACAAAATCTACACATATTCATCTCACATTAACATTGATGCAGTCATCCCAAAATACAATTTAATTGAAATTGTTTTTCAAAATGCTGTATGTTCTTTGGTGGACTCATTGGACAGCAGCTGGGGTACAGACAAGCAGTGTATGCCTGTCTGCAGATGGGGCACCATGGAGCTGGTGGTCAAGACAAATGTACCACAATTTTAAAAACATTTTCATAAAATATTCCAATATGTTGGTTTACTTAATGGTTCTATGTACTTTATGTGTTTATAAACAATTATGTGAAAGAAATCTGTAGGTTTCACCAGACTGCCAGACAGACCCTAGCCCAAGAAAGCTTAGAGCAGCAAGGTGAACCCACACATGCTGCGGCAGCAGCACAGCACTCTCAGCAGGTGAGCCTAATCGCTGTGTCACGTGCTCAGGTTTCATTGCAATGTTGGCATTTTGAAATAAGTGGGTTTGGGGTTGCAGCTTGTCACTTGGCTCTAAATGGTTCCTCATCACTGGCTTACAACCTTCAGGCAGGTGCTGCCTCAGGGAGGAGCGCTGGCCTCAACCAGCCAGGGGGCCTCTTTATTAACTTTCTTGTCTATTGCACAGACAATGGATTCCAAAAGCAACGTTTCTGTGGAGAATCTCTAACAGATGAGGGAGGTCTTACCCCTTTAAAACTTCACTCTGTACAAGAAGAGAGAAAACATCTGTCTCCTTCCCCCAGGAGTCTAATGCTCAGAGTATTCCAGAGAAATAAGTTACCTGACAATAACCCCAAGGGGTCTTTCAGCACTGACAAATTACAGATAGCAGAGGAAGGCAGCAGAAGGGAGGATGAGGGAGAGAAGCGAGATGAAGAAACCAGAAGACAGGAAGCCCTTAGCAAAAGGGGCTACGCGACCTCCTGACTGCGAACAGTCAGAGGCAAAGAGGAGGAAGGACTACAAAGTCAAACAACAGCAAGATGGTACTGAGCACTTTATTTTGTGGTTCGTGATCAAGTTTGGGGGAAATGTCCTTGTGGTCTTTCCACCCCTACTCCCCCTCCCATCACCCACGACGCTGACCATCTGCTCCAGTCCGTTTCCCATCTTTCTTCTTGCCCAGTTTTCCTGGCCTTTTCCTGTTTAAACATTTGGTCCTTTTTTGAAAAACAAAAAGCTTTCCACATTTTTTAAAAATTAGGATCTGGTGGGACTCATAGCAACTGTAGCCTGGCATGTTTTGACTCCTTCATTTGGGATGGAGTATTTTCAGTTAGGCCTCCAAACCCAGGTAAGATTTCATGTTGCACAGAACTAAAAACGTTCAAAATGCCTCTAGTTAGAGATATACAAGCATATAAATGGGAAACACCATATAAGCAATGATAAACAGCATCTTTTTGGGTTGTTGGGTTTCTTTCTTCTTAAAAGCAACTAGACGTCTTTCATTTAAAACACATACACATACATACAATTGTAATTAGAATAGGATTTTTATCCTAAATATTACGGAGTTTTATCTCAGACAAGCTGAGGACTGTCAGTCTGAAAATTACTTTCAGTACTCAGGTTTTCTGATTCCTTAAAAAAAAAAGTTTGTTTGCTAAGTTCAAACACTGACATGTGAAAATGCCAGTCTTTATACACTTTTATAAAAGTAGACTATGAGGAGTATGATACACTAGTACAAAGTTTTACAATAATACAAGTACAATATAAATTATAATGAAGTAGAGGAAGCTTATGGCTCTGTCTTCAGGTTCTTTCAGCAGTCATATTGCTGTAAAGAAAATGAAACGCGCATTAGTTACAATCAGGATAAAGAAATGGTAGCATTTCTGTCCTTTACATTCTGGTTTGAGCAAACTCAACTTTAACTTTAGCAGAGCTTTAGGCAACCACACTTAGGGCTTAGACAATGCTTACAAAATGTTTTCTAAACAAACCGGGCCCATTGTCTTCCCCAGCAAAAGCTGCAAGATACTGGTGCAGGTTTGGCTTTGAGTATGTTTGCCTGGGGTTTTAATCTTGGGGATTTAGAAGATAGTGCCTTGAGAGTTTCACCTTGTGTGGGCTCCGTGCAGGTATACTTTCAAAGGAAGCGCTCTGGAGCCAGCAACCTACTGCCCTACACTCAAAAGTTCTACTCTTTGAAAGTGTCTTTTGTCCTGTAAACAGACCTAACAATCTTCCCATATCTGGGAAAAGCTGTCCTTACAGAGACTAGGATAGGAACATAATGTATTTATTACCCAGGTCATGAGAGGTGTGACTCCCTGCCAAATCACTGCAGTGGTTCTTGATGTTGACTTGTTCTGTCTGTACCCAGAAACAACTGGCTGAGTTTAAGCTCTGCCTTGTATGAATTTGAAGGCTAAATATAGGCTGTGTTCAGTAATCCTGAGAGAATTCTCTGCCTCTCCCTAAATATGTTGCCTGAAAACAACTCCATGCTGAAGGTTTCCCACTTGTTGTTTTCTTGGAAATTTGGCAGCATCCCAAAGAAATTATTAATCTTGCTGTACTTACCTGATAAGGAAAACTATATTAACTTCCCCTCAAAAATTATAGAAAGTTTCCATTTATTTACAAAAAAGTTGTTCATGATAGCAATGGACTTTTAGTTTCCACTGGGTTTTTGTCTCGTTTTCAAAGAAAAGTAAAAGACCTGAACCAGAGGAATAAATAGTTTGGCACATATAAATGAACAAGTTTCTGTTTGCCTAATCATGTTTTACAGAATAAGACAAAAAACAAACCACTTCCCAAAACTGGACCAAAGCTGGACTTCCATCAATTCAATAATATATATCTTTTAGGAAGATAAAGAAGAAAGAACTTTCCCTGCTGTGCACAAATGCATATTTCTCTCCTAAATCATTTCCTCAGGAAACAAGTGCTTCCTGGTTTTCTTTCACACCAGAAAGCTTTTCATATCTGCTATTCAAAGGCTGCTAGTGCCTCTCCATGCCTAGCTGCATGGACAGTTTTTGACTCCTTATTAGGAAGGAATTGTAGAAGATGCAGCAGATCAGTAGTGTAGCATAGAGGTTAAGACCAAGAGCTTTGGTATCTTACGCATAACTACTTAATTTCTGAATCATAGTGTTATTGGAAAAATGAGTTTCATACAGTGTCTGGTGCAATTAATGTAATTAACTAGTATTTATGTGTTAGAAACAAGACAGTGGGTAGAAGCGAAGAAACCTTGGACACCCCTTTTGCGTCTCTGTCTCCAGAGAAGGGTGGTGGTTCACCCTGGAAGTGTTATAGGCAGCATGTTTCTCTGCTCAGAGCCAACTACAAAGAACCAAGATAACCCAGTGATGGTGAGACTCAAGGAAGCTTATTACTGAGAGCAAAAGTGAACGCTACTGATGCATCACCAGAGATGACGAAGGAATAAATGTTGCCGGTTTGAGCATGTTTGCTTTTGCCTTTTTCTCTCTGATGAAAAGAATGGTGCATTATGGTAACTGAAGCACCAGGGCCAGCACAGAGCATTTTCACACAGGTTCTTACCTGCTGGCGAGAGCAGCAGTAGCCACAAATGCCTCCAACCAATCCGTTTATTACTTGAATGAGGCACAACATGAATTCAATTCCACCAAGAGCCAAGAGCAGAGAAAACAGAGTTACATTCCACTCTACGATGTGCTTGGGTTCCTTGCACTGGGACCATGTGGAGCTATCCAGAAGGTACCTGTGGACACAAAGAGTGACTTCTCACACATGACCCTCCTGATGGAGTATTTCATAAGCTACCTTTTGGTGTGGTGATTTTTATTCAGAAATAAAGGAGGTTAATTAATTTAATCACCTTTGCTAGATTCTCCCATCACATGCCTTTCCACAAAATGGAGAAATTTAACTCAGATTTTACTATAGTGATAAACATGAAATTAAAACTTAGAACTTTTAGCAGCCAACATACCTGCAATACCAGCACTCAGGTGGCTGAGACAGAAGGATCCCTGTGAGTTCAGGCCACCCTAGACTACAGAGTGAGTTCAAGGCCATCCTGAATTATATAGTGAGACACTGTCTCAAAAACAAAAACTAAAACAAAAAGTCTTAAAACTTTTGACTCCTAAAAATAGGATTGTGTAGTTAAAAACCCTTACCTTAGAATGTTTATATTCTCTACAGGCATATAAATTACTATAGACAAAAAATGCAAACTATGTTTGTGCAACATTTAAGGTAAAATTCATGTATGTTTGGGGGTGAGATCTAAGAGTATATGTGGAAAGGGGAAATCAAATTGTATGCTAAGATAGCAGAATTATAGAGAATGTTTACTCGGTTTCCTAAACTTATTGTTGCATAATTGTTATCTGTGTGAAAGGTAGGAATTTGTAGCCAAATTTCTAATTTGTTATTTAGAAACTACAACCTCTTTGTATTAGTTTTTTTAACTTTAGATCATTTCATTAAAATATAATTTGTTCTTTTTGAAAATTATCCAAATTCTGCCAAGTGTGGAGATTTAATATGAGACCTTTCAAACAAATCATTTGTGTGTGTGTGTGTGTGTGTTAAGGAATAAGTTATTTTGCAACAGGAAGCAAAGGGATTAAATCCAATTAATTTGATACTTCTTTACTTTTAGGATGTACCCACACGACCACAACAGCGTGAAGCACGTGATATTCACTCATTCAACGAAGATCCCTAAGTCCTCTGCCGGAATTGCACATGGAGTCAGAGCTGGGGGTAGAATGGCGAACTAGGCACAGGCTCTGTCCCGGAAAGACAGAGCATATAAGGGAGTAAACAAGGGATAGATAACCCGCAAGTGGGGAGGGCACCTAACCTAGTCCGGAGCGAATGCCTGGCTACACCTACTCTGCAAGGCTCCACTCCGTGAAGGTAGGAACGAGACTTACCATCTTTGCCACCAGAAGAGTATCTGGCACACAATAAGTACTAAACACATTTTCCGAGTAACTGAATGATAAATAACAACCTGAAACCACTTTGAAATGTTAACAAGCCATGATGAGATCACACCTGACTGCATATGTGTGTGACTTAAGACAAATTCTAAATATATGGATATTCTTCTTGTCTGAAAAAAATTCTACCTCTGATTACTTTCCTAAAACTTCTGCCTTTGGTGTACCCTCCTATTTTCAAAATTTTTTAGTATGTATTAGTTATGTGGAGCAGCGGGTTTCATTTTGGCACATTCACACATGCATGTAACACACTTTGATTATTTTTATTTTCCCGTCACCCTATGCCTGTCCCTCCTCTCTCCCTGAACCCCGTTCTCTTCTCTAATAGTTTCCCTTCCACTTTCCTCTCTTTTTTTCTCTCTTCTTTCTCTCTCCTTCTTCTTTCTTTTTTACTATTTGATTCTTAATGACATAGGCTCTAATCGCGCGGGAAAATCTAGGGTTGATTTAACTCCACAAAGAGGCAAGTATAATCCTTTTCTTATCATTTCTTCTTTCCTGAGCAGAACAAAGGGACTTGGAATTAGAGCCCTAAATTGGAAAGAGTTCATTAAGCCAACCAGAGATCCATTCTTACGGTTAAAAATTTCTTGTAAAATTTCTCTCTTTCTGGACCTAGCCCTCTGCAAGTCATTGGAGCAAAAATATATGTATTTTCAGATCACAGTGTCAGAAAATTATTTGGCTCCATGTGACTACTGGTCAGCTAATCAGTGACTTGGAACTGAGAGTTAATCCTATCTTGAAATCCCTGGACAAGTCCAAATGCAGGGTGATAGGGAAGCAGACAAAGGTTTCTTACAAAACTAGAGCAGATAATGGGGGAGGCATACAGGTAGCTACTAAAAATGTTTAGTGATACAACTTCCTGAATTCTGGGTGCATAAATTATGACTTTTTAAAGAGGCAGGGTCATGCAATAGTTTTGTATGTTTGTGCATACGTGAATAATCATTTTGCGATTGTATGTTCAGTATTGACAATTCGGAACACTAAAACTTTAAACTCCTGAAGTGTCACTTTCCTTTCAGAGCTACCACTGTGTTACATTCATCTTCGCCCCATAGGTAACTTTAACACCTACCAGTACTCACAGTGAGTTGGCCTCTGCAGAAGCACTGCACGTATCTCATTAACTCTCATGACAGCTGTCTTTGCTGTTTTATGGATGAAGGACCAAAAACGCAGAGAGGTCCATTCACTTTTTCCTGTACTCAGAGAGCAAGCACAAAACTCAGACTGAACTGAGGTCTAATCCTAAATTCAATATCTCATGGAGGAAAAACTGTGTGTGCGTGTGTGTCATTGTATGCTATACAATACATAGAGGCAAATACTCTTAATAATACAAGGGTAATTCAAATTCATTATAATATTCTTTTCACTCATGAATCTCAAAAATGAATCTTTCAAAATTCAACTTTAAAAGCTGAATTAGGAAAAAGTAAACTTAGAGACTACTGTTGCTAAAGGACTATGTGATTCATTTATTTCCACATACATCAGCTTCCATCAGCTTTCCTATTTTTGTTCCTTTCTTCATAATTAATTAAAAGTGAATGTCAGCATAAAACAACGGAATCTCTTAATCTGTCCTGATATTAAAGTTGTGAATAAGACCGCTCTTCTATACCCTAGTAATTTAAACTAAAAGGTGTGTTGTACATAATTCTGATGTTATATATGAACATGTATGTGTATGATGGTGGGCATATGACTCGTTCTGGGTTTCAGTTAAATGCATATTAGCTGCCATTCTTGTTGTATAAGAGTCTATAATATTTTCTGATAATGTGTATTACATTTAATCAACCAGTTAGTTTTTCCAGCATAACATACATGCTATATGAGTACAAACTCTATATGCAAGTTGCCTGGGTTTAAACAACTGACCTTGGTTCAATTAGGTCATCTTTTTGGCCTTTGTTTTTCTCATCTATAAAATAGGAGTAAGAGGGGAAGCAACTTCAGAGGGTTATTGTGGAGACAGAATCAGTAAATCTATTAAAAAACACTTGAAACTTGCCCAGTCAGGAACTGCCAACCTATGCTTGGACACCTAGTGCCTAACCTGTCTGAAACACTGGCTGAGGGGTTGGGTGAATGGACCACCTAGTTTCATGGGGCTGCCATTATAAACGTGTGATGGGTAGGAAAGTGATCCGGATATAGAACTATTACGTACTGTCCTGCAGTGCCGGCTAAGGTGTAGTTCCACTGGCCGAGAGAATCCAGACACCACGGTCCTTCAGCTAAGCCCAGAGATGCCACAATGACACAGTAGCCAGATGCTATGATTCCAATAAGAGCAGCCAATACAGAAGAAAGCATCTAGAGAAGGGAGAAACGAAAGTGGGCTGAAGCGCCCCACGGCTGCCTCTGGGACCTGGGTTGTGTCCCCGGCCGCAGGACTCACCGCACATCTCTTGCCGCAGTTGTCATGGCCACAGCAACCACAGCAGTCCTCCTCCTCCAGCCCGATGAACACGAACGCAGGCAGAAGCATCTGGTTGGGAGGAAAATTAAAACCATTGCCCTTCCCCAGGTTACCTGGGTCAGGTAAAGCAGCCTTTGGTAAAATACTTTTACTTCCAACGGCGTTGACTGATTTTGATTAGGTTGGCCAAATATTTCAAAGAATGTGAAAATTTAAAGAGGAAAAAGAAAACTCTAAAAAAAATCCTGCAATAACTGCTTGTTTTCACACAGTACATCAAGGATTCTCCAAGGTGAGGATACACAATGGGAAGAGTAAAATAACTTACAGATGTGTTTATTTCACATTACATAAGTCCATAACAATGCTCCAGGTGCAAACAAAACTCTCCCCTGGGATTATTAAATGCAGTCCTTAAATCTGACTTTTCTCCTTTGTCAAACATAGAAGATAGCCTCTCCCCTGGGATTATTAAATGCAGTCCTTAAATCTGACTTTTCTCCTTTGTCAAACATAGAAGATAGCAGCAAGTTTTAAACAGACTGACTGAATATTTTTAAGTGGTAAGGATCAAATCTATCTATAACAAATAAAATCGACTTGAAACTACAAACGTACTCTTTTAGCGTGACAATAAACCTCTTTAAGCAATATAAGTGCGAAATACTTAAAGTTCAAAGTCAAAAGGAACTTAAAAAAGTGCAATGTTAAAGATTATGTTGCACTAATTTATATTAGTTATTTTTTGTATTAAGGATTATGTTAACATGATAGTAACGTTTAAATTCAAAGCAGATTTGCTATGCCATAGTTAATATATAGTATTAGATTTAAATGTTTTAATGTTGTGTAGTTTATCAAGAAAAAATATTCTGTATGATACTAACAATTCCATAAAATTTCTCTTTAAAATCCTTCATCCCAGCATTTTCAACTTCCAAACTCAAGTTTTCACATTCTTTCCGTGCTGAGGTTGAAGCTAATCCTTCTAGCTCCCGGTGTGGCAAATCCCTCTCACTTCAATTAAAAGCAAGCCTTGGAAAGCACAACACATTCCACTGTTAACTTCAGACACTGATCCCCTTGCTACCGGTGAGATTTTCCTAGATACCTCACCCCGGGAGAAGGCTGCAATTCTTTGTAAATAGCAATGTACTCAGTTTTTTTTTTTTAATGTTACAGATGCCTGTGAATAAACAACAGATAATTTTAACCCAAAACTATTGACTTAGAACCAGCCAAACCCTCCCAGCTCCCAAGACGAAATATTAAATGACTACCCACTGCAGTACTAGAAACTCGATAATCTCAAATCTTGTTTAAAGTATCTATTTTCTAGCTGTAAAGTAAGAGAGTTAGCACACTTTTAGTTCAAAGAGGATTTTGTAAAACAATATCTAATGAAATTAATAAAAAGTCATCACAACCTTTACATAGTTTGCTTCCAAAAAAATGAACAACAACAAAAACCTCTGGACTTGCAAATATGTATCACAGAAAACTTTCCATGGAAATGACAACTTCTAGTTAGCAGGAGATAATTCTTAAAAGTTGTAATTTTGAGTGACTTACCAGCAAGCCTCCTCCCGCAATACCACCGAAGAACCATACAAAGCGGCTGAGGTTGTTTTCAGAAGCATACTTTGTTTCCCCATTGGGAAAGTAAAGCAAAATATTAGCTACAATGCAGAGGACAGCGAGCCACACCAGAGAGTGTCCGATGCACCGGGCACATTTGCCATAGCACATGGTGGTGGCGGGAGCCGGTGAGGTTTTCCCCACCTCTCTCTCTTCAGCTCAGTGACACCCCAAATCAGATCAGAGTGTGCCCGTCTGTGGAGAAAGCAGAAGCAACTCTCAGCCCATTCCTGCTCCCTCCTAAATACGGAGAGCTCTTAGTCACTCGGTGGATGAGGTACTTTGCTTTCATTGGTCCTCACCACAGCTCTGCTCTGACTGGGGTGGAGGGATGTGGGGGCTCCGCCCTTCAAATGCAATCGCTCGGACAAGCGAAACCAGGGGCAGGACAGGAGTAACTGCCTCAGTCACAGGCAACAAAGAAAAATGATTAACCCTCCACAAGGAATTCACTGTGCAATTCCTTCTCAGGATAAAGAATCAACAGGAAAATCTACACAACTTTCCAGCAACTGCCAAGTGTCAGCAGTGGGACCATGCTGACTTTCAAAGCCAGATGGCTGTGACCCTCTTTCTGGACAGCTTCCAGTCTAAGGCTGTGTGCTCACTGCTACCGCAGCACTGATTTAATTCATGACCTGGGGCAAGTTTCCCACAAGCTGAGTTCATTTCCTTGTTTGTTAAAGACAAGGTGTCCAAATCGTCACCCATGAATTTGAAGAGGCTGCTGGGGAAAAGACAGAGCAGACTTCATTGCTCGGCCTGCAGCAAGCTCTGCAGGGCGGGGCCTATGCCCAGCTTTCCTGGACACCTGACCTCAGAAGAAATCTGAGCCACGGGAAAAGACCAATGGACTCTGACACTTTCTCATTGAGTGTTGCTGTCCAGCACAGCAATGCCAGGAAGGCCAACAAAGGCCACTATATTCTGCAAGGATTAAAGAAGGAGGCAAAAGAAGAAAAGGAGAAGGAGATGGAAGGAAGAAAAAAGGGGAAAGCAAGCAACTCTATAAATCAAGCGGGGAAACAAGTTTCAGAGAACGGCGAATGAGTGAGAGAGTCGCAACCCCAAGCAGGGCACAGAGGAGGAGAGGCAGCCTGCACTGCCCACGCTGAGATGTGACTTCACAGGCTCCCCACATAAAGGCAGAGGCAAGGCGTGAGGCTCCTTTCCTCTGTGGTTACATTGCAAAAGGAGAACTTGAACCCCAAATAAACTTAGCCTTTGAAAAGCAGGTTGCTCCAGTCAGCAGGATGAGGGGAGAACAGAGTGGCCAGAAGGGACCACAGCAGGAGGGGCCCTGTCACCAAGACAGGTTATGAAGTACAGGAAACAATGAAAGCAGTCCAGGTAGGAGGCTGTTACCAGATCCCCTTCCTTCCTCTCTCCCCCACCCCTGCAGTCAGCAGGGCAGGAAGAGATGGCGAGGGGCTTGGAAGGAGAAAGTCTAGCATGAGATGCCAGCTCTGATGTTGCAGTTTCATGAGCTCAGGCAAGTCACACTCCAGGACTGCTTCTTGGTCCCTAAGACAAGGGCAGGACCAGATGACAGGTTGCTAACCCCTTGTTAAGTGATCCTTAACAAGTTTTTGAGAATCTTGCAATATTGACCCTCTTTCCAGAGAAAGAAATGTACATATAGTCAATCAAATGCAGTTTTCGTCATCTTTTGGGGGTCCACAGACTCACTAAAGACCATTGGTGGATCCTCTTCACACTTCTCTAGGTATGGCCCATCTAGGGGCCACTTTAACCACACACACGCAGATTTGGGATCTCACTTTTGACACAACGAATAGGAATTTCTAGGTGAGGTCCAGCGATCTGCCTTTTTCACATTCTCTAAGTGAGTTTGTTCCCTAAGCTTGGGGATTACAGCCAGATAAGTATCATTTGTATTAGATGCTTTCTGAGACCAAGTCCCCTCTGAGAGTAGCCTCAGATGCCACCAACATGGTGGGATCACAAACTGGGTGGACACATTGCTGTTTTAAATGGGGCATAACGTATTTTCAGACGAGAACTGACAAAAGTCTCCTACAGTAAGGAGCACTTTCCCTTGCCCAACGGCTGTCCTGCTCTTCAGCACCCTTTGCTTCTGTCCCACCTCTGATCACCTAACCTTGGCAGAGGCAGGGATCTTTCCAGTTAGGCTCTTGGTTTAAGATCAAGTGTGTTTTTCTGGATAATTTCTTTAACACTGGGCTATGGTTTCAGCCAGACCTGGGCCAGGAGACGATCCTGGCCTTTCTCCTGTCCCAGGTATTCTGTTTCCTGTGCAGGAACTGCCATTTCCACAGACACTTTCTGGGTTTTGATTCACTCCCCGAGCCTGGCCCTTGCCTTAGGCCCACCGCTGCTTCCTTGCCCTGTCCCCGTTCTGAGCATTATCTCCTGAAGCATCATCCTTCAGAAGTCCGTTCACATCCAAGTTGAGCATCCCTAATCTAAAACTATGAAATCTGAACCCAGAAACTCTTGAGCGCTGACGTGATGATACAAATGGAAAATTTCACACCTTATCTCATGTGATAGAGTGCAGTCAAAGCACAGGTATGCTAAAAATATTCTGTAAACTTACCTCCAGGTTATGTGTATAGAGTATATGTGAATTTTGTGTATGGACTTGGGTCCCAAGATATCTCATTATGCATATGGAAATATTGCAAAGTTTTTAAAAATTCAAAATTGCAACCCTCCTGATCCCAAGTATTTTGAATAAAGGCTACTCAATGACGCCAGCTGCCTGAAGATGCCTGCTCTGCAGACCAATCTAGTGATACCCTGCCCCCACTCAGGTTACTTTCATCACTCTGTTCTACTAGGCTCACGGAATTTATTATCCCCGGAAGTTATTCTGTGTGTTTCCTTGCTTTCCATTGCCTGTCTTTCCTCTCTCCCACTGAGTGCGGTAATTTTCTGCCTTGTCCACTCGTGTTTCCCATTCCCTGCAACATAATAGCTGCTCAAGGAGAACTGTTGAAGAGTTGAATGAAAAAGTGAGTCAATATGATTTTAAGTTGATGGTCTAGTCCAAGGAGGCAAACCTATGGCACGTGTGGTGCAGCAGACTGTTTGTATCACTGAAAGTTCTAAAAGGTTCACCATTGCTGGCCTAGTCCCTCAGCGCTCAATTCTGCCACACCTTTCTGTGTGCCCAGAATCGCACGGCAAAGCTCTTTCACCTACTCACGTGATTGCTCCAGGCTCTGCTACTACCAGGCTATTTACTTTAGTTCAAGTTATTTCTACTGTTCAGCTCAGGCTGTTTCTGTTATTTGTTCATTTCCTAACGTTTATTGAGCTCCTATTTTGTTATGTTTTCTTGGTGCTGGGAATACAGCATTAAAAAAAATAATAAATTCCCTGCCTTTGAGGAATAGCCATCCAATCGGAAGGAGAGAGACAGCTCAAGAAGAGCAGACAAGTGAGACACAGCGTTTCGGGCAACGCAGAGAAGGGGAGCGGTGGGAGGTGAAGGAGACCTCACTCCGAGAGTTCTCTAGCACACACGGGTAACAGAGTCTACCTCACGGACCGGGATACACAGAAGCAACTCAGCAACCTGTGTAAACTTTGAGACATCTGGCATGTAGCAATCTCTGAACAAACGTCACTTATTTATTTCAGGTAAGAAGTCTCTACGCCATTTCTGGTGCCTTATCTTTACTTTGCTGAGATTCCTTTCCCTGTGATAAATATTGGAGTTACCTTTCCTGAAAAATTTTTTAAATGTTAGAGTTTCTACAGTTACAGAAAAACTCCCTATGCCAGGCGTAGGGAATGCAAGCCTGTAATCCCAGCACTCGGGAGTCTGAGGCAGAAGGATTTTTGCAAGTTCAAGACCAGTCTGGGCTACAAAGTGAGCTCAAGGCCAGCCTGAACTGTATAGAGAAGCCCTGTCTCAAAAAGACCCAAAAAGAAAAGGGAAAGGGAAACTCCCTTTAGCTCTCTCACCTCTCTGGAATCACTCTCAGTTCATGACTGCCTTTGGAAGGAGTTTTGACTGTGCTATAGCATAGTGGGCCGCAGTGCACAGGTTGTGGGTTCTCAACCCTGCATTTTGAGTACCCAGTCTAATGGCAAAAAAGGCCCTACTCCTCCAGCTTTGTCCACCCACCCCCACCATCCCCTGCTCAACTCTTTAGTTCTTCCAGGATAGCTTCCACCCCACCCAGGCCCACTCCTGACGCTCATACTGTCCTTGACGCACCGCACCCACATGGGATGCAGGAACACCGCGAGCAGTAATATGCCTCCTCCACATTCCCAAGTCCACAGAGTCTCAAGAGCAGGGACCTTCTATTTCTTCTTTGAGAGAACAGCTAACAGAGTGGGAAGGATTTATCTGGCTGTCAGAAATACTTGCCAAACTTTGCTAAAATGTATAGGGGAATTCATTATGTTCACTCCTAAGGTTATTTCATTTTAAATAGAATCCAAGTATCTCGTGAAAAGTTGGGCAAAATTGACATTTATTATATTTCAACTTGAAAATTTTCAGTTTTACCCATCATTCACATAAGCAGCTGGTGTATGCTTCTGAAGGCTGTCTCTGTTACCCGTCTGAAATACAGCTGAGGCTTTCAGATCCTTCGATAGTATCAAGTGCCACTTAAACACAGATTGTCACGTTGAAAGCAGCTTCAATAGAGAAAATGGTCCAACTCTCATCCTTTCACGAATCACTATGCCCATTTACGTTAAGCCCACAGTTAAAAATTCTGTCCTAGCTCTTCTATCTGGTTAGCAGTGGAACCGGGTTACCTTTAAGACCTAACAGTAGTAGTCAAAGATGCTATGCGGTTGTGGAATTCTAGGAGAAAGATCTGAAGTCAGATTTCCTGCTAGTTACATCCTTCCACATGACTTCCTTGTAATGGCATTAGTTTCTTACTCATCTGAATATGACAAGTGTTATGATTCATACACAGTAACCATGCTCATTAGAGCCTTGTGATTATAACAGCTTCTGCAACCAAAGCCAGTTGAGCTGCCTTAGCAAAGGGGCATTAATTACGAATTCCCAAGGTGGAGATGTGGACGGGATGATGGGAGCTGGGTCTAAGGAGAAGTCACCTCTGCAGGAAATCCACAGTGTCGTACGTTTTACACCTTTGACTTTGTCCATACACTTTATTCTTTCCAATGCAGACTGAAGGTCTCAGGGTAAGGCTGCCCGTTTTTCCCATGGAAGAGACTCAGCTTTCGAAGGAAGCAAGTTGCAGTGGACAATACCAAGATGGGTCTGGACCCAAGGGACCTGCAGAAACGTGACTGCTGGGAGCCATCTCTGCACCCACACAAGACGAGAGGTTGTCCTCAGGGACAGCTGAGCAACAGGCCAGGCGGAGGACAGTTGCCATCTTTTATTTGAAACCATTCTCACGGCACAGACATGTATAGTAAAGGGCTCAGAAGGAAGCAGCTGTGTGAAACCATTTGCACATGGCCTCCTGGCCAGACCCTCACTTTAGGTTGCAGCTCAGTTTATTCTTCATGTAAAAGCAAGCTTCTCAGCTCACAACATGTCCTTTCCCCTCATCTCGTAGCTTCCTTATTGACCCCTGCTCACTTGTGCTTAGTTTGACATCATGCAGGGAATCTCCCACACCTCGGTGCCTTTCTCAAGTGAGATACTGCATGGTTGCCTGGTCCGTGGTTGAAAGCTCAAGGCGTGAGTCTGGGTCTCCCTTCCTGGGAGCTGGCTGCTCAGAAGGGCTGGCTGGACTGCTGCTGGGTGGGTGAGCTGAGGACATCCATGTCTGGAACAATGAGTGTGCACACACTGTAAGAGAAAGGCTCTCGTTTTCTAATATGAATACCAGGGCTTTGGGTTTTATAACTGGCTCCTGGCATGGGAAAGGTGGAGGGGTTCAAAAACCATCTGAATTTCCACAGAGAGTGGCCTGTGGTTTTCTAAAACAACAGAGACTGATTCAACCCAAAGGAAACAGACAGTTTCTGAGGTTGGAGCCAGGAGTCCACATTTCAAACAACCAAATGATGCCAATACACTGCCAGCATTGACGTCCACTGATGGAGTTGGTCCCACTTCCTGCTTTCAGAAACAAAGCCACTAAGGTTCAGAGCAGTTCATTCTGGTTGAAAAGAAATGCCAAGAATTAAAATAAAACAAAAACAAGCCCTAAGACATTAAAACTCATGACTTCATCTGTTCGTGCATTTTGAACATTGTCAGCCTGACGGACAGTTCTCTCTGTGAGGAGGGAGGAAACTGCCACACTCACCTGCTCGTTCTCTCAGCGGGAGACCGGATCTGCCCCAAGGAAAGTGTGGGCCCTCTCTTGCTCACTTGATTTCCCAGATCCCTGCTGCATAGAAAAAGGATGACAGCTGTTCAGCGTTTTTAGATATTTACCTAGTTTCTGTGCATTTAGGAAATTGGGTGATGAGGAGCAGAAAAACAGGACATTTAGGAGAAATGTGCCAGTCACTCTTACACTATCACTGAGTTCACAGTTCTCTCATGCCAAGAGAGCTCTCCACAAGTGAGGAAACTGAGGCTCATGTGGGCTATACATGTAGGCCCAGGTCACAAGGCTGGCAAGTGACACAGCCTGCGTGCCTGTTACTCAGTCTCCCTGCTGCGGTGCCCTGGTCTTTTGAATTGTTTGGCCCATTTTTACTACTGCACCAGGCCCCCTTTAGTGAAAAACATTAGCCACACTTAGGGACTTCTTAACTAGCAATTCTAAATAGCAATTTCCAGATAGTAATCTCTTGGATTCTACTTTAAGTAAATGATTTCAACATTCGCTCAGTGTTTTTAAAATAACATGTTCTACCAAGGTGGGTCAAAAGGTCAGACCTCTGGCAGACAGCTCAGAACTAAAGCAATAGCTGGTAGTTCACTAAGATTGGTTTTACCATAGAAAAATAGAATTGTTAGAAAACAAGACGGACGTAATTTAAAATTTCAAAAAATCTCCTAAATTCAGTAGAAAAACAATAAAGCTTATTTTCATTTCTTTAACCTAGTCTACCCGTGAAAGAGTTTCCTCACCTGTCCTTTTGGCCTTATATAAAAATGTGTTTGCCTTTGTGTGGCAGTGTTGGGGGTGTAGCTCTCCCTCCATAAATGACTTTTACACCATTGAAAGCTCAGCCCAGTGACGCTTTTATCAGCTGACCGTTGAAAATGCCACAAAGAGAGGAAGAGAGGGTAACTGGTTCACAGCTGAATTTTAGACAACACTTTCCAGGGATCCCTGGTGACAGCTTTTTCGTGTGGGCAAGTTCTGTGTATAAAAGCTTCCTGTCATATGTTTGTTTAGTCGTTTCTATGACTTCAGTGCTCTCAGAGAAGTTAGAATGAAGCATAAATAAGAGACCATATGAGCATTCTCTAAGAAATCATTCCAAGCCGGTGAGTTAATACTCCACTTAGACGACACAGCCCTGCCACTCTCAGTCAGACTGGTTTTTGTGGCTGTCAGACTCCAACATGGCAAATTTCCCACTGATACTCAATGAGCTGAAAACTCAAGTTACTGCTTATTGTACTGCTTATTGTGCCCTAGGGAATTTTATCAAGAATGGACTCAAAGAAGTGGAGAGTTGCAGCTTGGGGTGTGTGTGTGTGTGTGTGTGTGTGTGTGTGTGTGTGTGTGCTGAAGACAGACAACAAGGAGTCATGACAGATTTGGATTCACTATAAGGTTCTGCGGGCTGAGGGCCAGCTGACCTTTCTTCCTTCCCACCTCCCTGTGCGTAGTCTCTAACTGGCTCAATGAGGGAGAGCTGAATTCCGAGTAAGCAATATCCTCCAGCCTCCTGTAATCACCGTGCCTCAGGTTTCCTCCCCAGAAGGGAAGTTGTGATTCTAACTAGCTGAGTCATCCAGTGGCAACTCCCTTCATTGTGTAAGGTTACAAAAACACACTCCCTACTATGGGAACCTTAATGGGATAGCCATCCCACTTTCAGGTTAAACCGTTAGCCTGGCCTGTTTTAAAAGATTCCACAAAACTGTGATTTTTCAAAAATGCATTCATAATGACTTGGAAAGTCTTTTGCAGCCTTACAAGGTAAAGAGAATTTGAGCAAAAATTGCAAAGGGACTGCAGATATGTATGACATTTATTTCTTCCTCAAAATGAATAGTTGGCAAGAAGGTAATATTGACTGCAAGTTCGGGATGTGGGATCCCAACATTGCCCGGGTCTGCCTTTGTAGATTTAGGTGCTGAAAATTCTCACTCCTCCTCCTAAAGACACTGGTGGAGAAGGACGACTTCAGACCTCATACTTCTCAGTCCTGTTCTTCCCATTTCCTGTCTTCTCAGTGTGTTTGGTGTCTTGTGCAATTTTTAGGAATTGGAGTTTCAGGAAAAGTCACATCGAGGTTTGTGAATTCCTTTCCATTTGCTCCTCTTTCCCTTCCTTCTTTTTCTTTTTCAGTGAAGAAAGAAGAACATAAACAAGTAGAAAGCATTTTTCCTCTCTACAATTGCATATGTGACGTTTTACAGGGATTCTAGAGAGGAAAAATGCTTTCCACTTGTTTATGTTCTATCTTCTTGCAGTATGTTAATGGCAATTTAAAAGATTATTATGAAAAAGATTATTGTAAGAAATGATTATTGTAGAGAATTCTTAAAGGAAAATATCCTCACAAGAAAGTAAAGAGCTGTGATAAACTCACTTTTACTTTTGGAAAGGAAAGAGAAGCAAGCCTCCCCCTTGAATTTCATTCCTCAGTCAGAGATTTTAATCAACATGAGATCATTCATTCAGTACATCTTGATTTGGTAATCACCTGTGCCAGATACAAGTCTAAGAATTTTACATGTATATCTTACTAAGTTCTCATAGCAATCTTTTCAGGTAGGCACTGTTATAACCACCGTCATATGGGTGACGGAACACTAAGAACCCAAGTGCTTTTCCCAAAGTCCCATAATGTGTCCATGGCAGTCAAGACTTTAATTCAGTTGGTCTGAATCCAAAGCCCTCCCTCTTCTCCATCACTCCGTACTGCCTCCAGCAAGGGGACAGGGTCTGACGAGAACAGGCCTCACCACATGTGTTAGTACCTTGATGTTTAAGCAAAATGCACCTGGTGCTCAGACACTGGTTTCTCACTACCACTCTTCAGTGAAAGGAGCCAAAGCTCTTTGGAAAAATAGTTGATTCCAAGGTTGAAGCAAGGAACATATGAGATAATTCTGGACTATTTTGTGCCAGTGTTCTGTGTTTTTTTATGAGGTGATTGGTTAGGTAAGGAGACAAAGGAGAAGTTCAGGAATACCAAGTGGATTGTTCCTAAGGTCCTAGAGACAGGAGACAAGAAACACACACAGGGTCAGAGCGGCAGCAGCAGCAGGCAGCTGGAACTCTGGTCTTGACTGCATCATAATCACAGTATCTTCAGAGTATCCAGTGACACTACACCCCAAGTCCTGAACCACAGAAACAATAACAGTCTGTGGTTTTAAGCTGTTCGGTTTATGGTATGCTAAACAGAATGAACACAGGCAATCGTGTAGTACTCTTGCCAGTGATACCTGCAGTCTTCATTTGCGTCACAGCAATGAAAGTAAGGAAGGACTGAGAAACTATGCTAGACGGGAGGAGTCCACGAACACCTTAACAGAATACAAGATGTGATCTTGGATTGAACCCTGGATCACATGGGAGAAGGCCTCCCTAAGTATGGACCATGGATGAAATACTAGCAAAGTATAAATGTCGAATTTCTTATTTTTATCATTGTATCCGCTACAGAGCAAGTAATAAAATGAATATGGCAAACAGGTAACAATCAGCAAATGTAGTTAATTGGTACCTAGGATAATGGGTACTATTCTTGCAACTTTTCAGTAAGTTTGAAATTCTTTCAAAATAAAAAGGAAAAAGTTCATGTTAGATTTCAGCTTTAAAATTATATCGGAAATAATTCAGAGTCCCTTTGTTACTTTGGGAACTCAGGGATTGCAGGATCACTGACATACAAAATACTACTTTTGTATGTGTAAAGCACATGAATGATACATAAACCTTTTATCACATATGGATTTTCTGGGCTTGTCAGGAATTTTTAGTAAAAAAAAAAATTGTCCTTTGTGACTAATTTCTACATGTTATTCACCTAGGAGCTGAAAAACTTGGCTTCCTGCGCTGTAAAGTTGGTACGTGCACCCTGCAGGGGGCGCTGTGGGGTGCTGTGCCCATACCCTCGCTCCTAATGCCGCCTCCTCCATCTGCTGGGTGCGCTAGTCGCTCACACCGCGGCTTTGTCGGGGACTGCCCTCCACCTAAGGAAAAGTACTCACCCAAACTGGCCCCTCCCCGAGGGCAACTCTCTTCTAGCCTGCAGGTCTCAGTGGGGACAACCTGGGCTGCCAAGCTACGGGTGGGATTAGCCAAAGCCTCCAGTAGGTGCATCACAGCGCGCTCCTGCCGCCTGCTTCTAGCATTCCTCTCCCCTTAGGGGTGACCACCCCACGCTGTGCCCGTAGCAAGCCAGGAGCTCAGCTGCCCGCAGAGTCTGCTTCTAGGAAGCTGATCTTCAGCCGTGCCTTCTCCACACCCATCATCCACCTCCTGGCCGTAAGGCTGCCCGACTACATGGCTGCTTCTTCCTGGGAAATGCAGACAGAAGTATCTCTGAACTGTAAAAATATATATGAGTTTTAAATTTCAGATTTTGTAGAAACACTGTGATAGTAGAAGCTAAGAGAAATGAGGTAATTCTCGGCTTCTCTCATGTCAGTGTCCTCATTCAGAACTAACTGACTTAGTGATTCGGTTTACTTTAAAAATGTTAGACACATGGAAAATTAGAATAATCTGTAAAGGCTCCCACTAAATTCCAGCAATTATTCGTGGCCTGTCTTGCTACTGTAATAGCTTAACTACTCCTATATTATTGTAAGTATTTTGCAAATATAATATTATTTCATTTGTCAGTGTTTCAGTATATATCTTTTAGGGAATGACTCTTTTTGAAACATAACCATATGTATAAGTTATTATAAGCCAGTAACAATATTTCCTTAATATCATCAAATTCCTTTTCAGTGTTCAAATTTCCAGCTGTCTTGTAAAGGTTGTAAAAGTTGCTTTCCTTGATTTATAAGGTTTATGTGTTTCAACCAAGATTTGACTATGGTCTGTGTATTACGATCGGTCGAGCTACCTCTGACGCTTCCCCTTCAGCTTTTTTTCCCTCCCTTTCGGTTTCACTGTTGGAGGAAGTTGTGGAGTTTCCTACAGCCTGGGAGCCTGTAGTGCTGTTCAACACTCTTTTGTGTATTTCCTGCGAACTTGTTTTTGGGCCTAGTGGCTTCACCAGATTCAGAGTTTTTGAGAGTCTCTTGTCTCCCACTCTGGCAATACAAATTTTTACATGGGATTGTGTTCTCTATTTTCAGTAATGCTCACAGCTGTTGGTGACCTGTCCTACATTATCATTAGGAATGACAAAATCGCACATTTTATTATTTCCTTTTAATTTATTAGCTAGACTAGTTTTTATAAAGAAAACCTTCTCATTTTGTGACCCAGAAATGGCCCAAATAAAAAAGTTAAGTGCTGGATTCTTTCTGTTGATTTATCATTTTCCAAAATAGTAGTTGTTCCCCATCACCTTCCTCATATGACCAATGAATTTGCATGTGGTTCAATATTGCTCTGAGTTTGTGATGCATTTCTGGCCATTATACTCATCGATGCTGAGGTTGCTCTGTCTTTGGTCAGTGGGAGCCTGAGTCAGTTGAAGCTGGTTTCTGAGTCATATGCCACTGACCCAAGTCGTCTGTGCTCACCTCTCTGCCACCAGATATAACAAGAGGTGGCCACCTCACTTTGTACGCTTCCTGTCCCACACCTATAATCAGTCATTTCTCTAAGGAGCTCTCACTCTTCCTAGTGGAAATGGTATTTCAAACTACAGTATAGACGAATCAGAGTGCCTGGTAATTTTGTTTCTAATTCTTATGCTGAGGAAAAGGGATTCTTGTATGTTCTTTCTATATGCCTCTATTGTTTTTAATCATATATGTATTATTTCATCATAATTAATATTTACTAGTTATTATATTTGTTGCATACAAATTATATATAAATACATAATTTTAAAAAATCAAAGTACAAATTCTTTTTCTATCTTTTCCATGCCACTTTCCTGCCAGATATAGCCACAATTAACTATTTGTTATGAATTTTCCTAGGCTTCTTAGACAATATTGGGACCAAAATAAAACTAGCGCACTCATAATTGGAAAGGCCATTTTAATCTACTCAAGTTATTCAGAGAAACAGAAGTCTGATGGGAAAACGTAACAGCAGGGTACATCTTCCCTGGCCCAACGGCCGGAGCCTTTGTGTGGTCAACTCCAGAGGGTGCTGTGTGCTCTGCAGTCTCTGTCACTGACGCCCCCTCACACTTGCAGCACACAGAAAATCTGCTAAGGAGCCAGCAGGAGGGAGAACAAAGGCTGTGAACTCACAGAGCAGAAAATGCCTCTGCCATATATAGGAAGTGTTCAGGTTTGCTTGCAGTGAGATAAATGCAAATTAAAACTACATCAAAATACTAATTTTTCACCTCTCAGATGGGCAACGATTAAAATACTTGGGAACGCACCCTCATTCAGTGTTGGACTGACTATGCATTTCTGACAATTTGGCAATACGTGCTCATAAATACGCACATAATTAAGGTCCTAATGTATTAGTATACATTAAATGTGATAAATGTATTCGTGTTGGTAATTCAAAACACTTCTAAAATTTCCACTACAAATATTTGAATATTTGGGAAATAATGTGTATATAAAGTAAGATTTCTTAACTCTAAATAAAATTTATTATTTCCTTGAATTACAAAGCAGGTAGGAAACCACAACAGTATCTGCATATGCCTTTGTTACCAATACAAATCACACGCATTTTAAGTTATATTACAATTGTTGTAGACACTGTGAAATAACATTTATGCTTATCTGGAGCTACCGATTTATTAGATGATGTTACTTGATTCATTAATAACTATATATGCTTTCTACATAAAAAAATACTTTGGTGATTATATTTCATAATAGTTGATTTCTTTTTAATCCTGAGGGTTTTATTGTATACACTTAAAAACATTATAGTCAGAAGACATTCATAGGCTACACACACACACACGAACACACACGCACACACTTTCCCAGATATCAGAGAGGGGCTGACAGATACAGATGTCTGTTTGCTTGAATGCATAAGCTAATAAGCCAGCTCTGGAAGATACACAAGCCACTACTGGGGCCTCCAGGGATGACAACTGGGTGGCTGGAGCCTGCAGAGTTAAGGGAAGCTTTTTCCTAATAAACCTTTCAGAACCTTTAAATATTCTAAACCTTGCAAGTATATAATCTATTCAAAGATTAAGTAAATAAACTCTAACCCTTAAGGACTCCTTATAGATCCTGGCAAGGGGCCTAGTCCACAGCTCATGGTAATATATCCTGCACTGTGGCCTCCTTCTCCCCGCAGCAGAGTCCGTGGATTCTGTCAGCCTCCTTCTCTGAACACCCCGGGAAATATCGGCAAGACTTTCTTGACTCTTGCATTTCCTTATACTCATAGCGTTTTCTCTTCCAGAGTTAAATTTTAGCCTGTGCAAAAGCAAAGCAACTCCATCCATCTCTGCTTTTGTTGACTCACAAATCCACAGAAGCCATCATAGATGAAACTGTCCTTAATGGACATTGAAGTTAAATATGTAAATATTCACAAGTTAAGCATTTTCTCCCTAAATACTAGTTGTTCATGTTCTCACATTTATTTTAAAATTAAGTCCTAGTGATATAATGGGCTCAAAGTTTTAGTACTGTTAGTGAAAAGTGGGGCCTAATTACTGTGATACGTAAGAGGGCACAAATCTTGAGGTTAAAATACTAAAATGGTTCTTCTTCCCAAAATTACCCTTATGGGTTTCCTACTGTTTTCAAAATGAAGCCAAGCTTCACTCTTAGTACAGTGATGACCACTGTTATCCAACATAACTTTGGCAATGTAGAGTGCATTTGTACCACCAAAGTAAAATATTTGGAAGAAAACAGTAATGCTAAGTCTTGAATGATGATATTATCATGAGTAATGATTACCAAAATTACACAAGTTGCAAACCAAGTTGTAATCAGGTTTTATAAATATTTGTTTGGAGCTTTATTATGACAAACGGAGACTCTTCTTGAGGTTTAGTTCAGCAGGGGGCCTGCTTTACATTTTGGAAAATATTCTGTTTAGGAACAGACTTAAGTTTCTTTGTGCAATAAATACAACTATAGAGGATCTTGCCATAAGAACTCACATGAAGAAATCATTTAAAATTAAAATGTAATTTTATTATTTTTATGGTAGACTCTGGGAAAATATTTCAGATTTCACCAGAAACCTCCAGCTTGTTTTTGAGTGAGAAATGTGGGTTTTCTGGAGTCATAAACAGGATGAAGAGAACTGGGACAATTGCCCGGTGTATCTGTGCCACAAAGTGAAACCGTGGCTGGGACTTAGGGAAAGTCAGGGTCTCCATAGCTGGAGGAAGGGAGATTTGGAGAGGAGGGCGGTAAAGTTCGCTGTTAATTCTGAAGAAGTATGTTTATGGTTTGGGCCTAAAATGGCTCCCGAAAGTCTCACTGTGTGGAAGGCGCGGTCCCCTGCAGCCACGTGCGGAAGGGGGCTTCGGGAAAGTGATGGGCCACCTTGTCCGTAACCCACTGAAGAGTTCATAGCTGGACAGGAGCCTTCACCGAAGGGACTGAGTGACGGCCACGTACCGGTGGGAAACACATCTGTCCTTCACCCCTCTCTCGCTAGCTCCTTTTCTTTCTGGTTCCGATCACTGTGCCCTTCTGCTGCGGTGTTTCTGCCTGGCCACACCCTAAAAACAAACAAGCCAGCTGGCCATGGTTAAAACTGCTGAAACCATTAGCCAACATAAGTCTTTCTTCTTTTAACATGTTCTTCTCAACTATTTTGTGACAGTAAAAGAAAATGAAAGCCGACTAACAGTTATTAGGAGAGGAATTACTGGCACTCCCAGCTCCTTTCCTTACGTGTGGCATTTGGTACAAAGTGTTTCCCCAGATGTGTTGTGGCACTGAAGACACAATCACCATCTAATTGATGAAAAAGCTTGTTTCCCTCAGGCCACAGTCGAGGGCAAACACAGGGCTCTGGTAGGTGTCTGGAACTGCTGGCTGCCCTCGAATCAGGAACTGGAGTCCCAACACTTACCTCCAAGCTCACAGCAGATAATGAGGTCCCGGGAGCTTGCATGTGGCAGGCGAGGGTGTCTCCATCCAGCTGGAACACGTCACCTGTGCAGTCCCTGGAAAAGCTGGTAAACCACGGTGGGTAGGGTAGCTGACAGCGGCCCTTGCCAGCTTCTGTCATCGTGAACTCTGAATTCACCAAAATGATAGAGATCCAATCTGCTGCAGTGAAAGCACTGAACAAATTTTCCTGATTTAGAGAAATGCGACATTTACATATCATATCATAAACAGCAGAGTAACATTCATACTTACTCCACTGAAAGTATTTATACATCAGTATAAAGCTTCCTTCCCCTTTACTACTTCTACTCTCATGCAGATACATGCACGAACACACACACACACACACACACACACACACACACACACACACCTCTGTCAGCATCTCTGGAAACAACTGGCCTCCTCACCTTCCCTTACACACCTCCAGCCTTCACGTGCCTGGACATCTCACTGGCCTTTTCATTTGTTGCTTTCATTCGCTTTTTACTAACTTAATTCTGCAGAAAATCCTGAAAATCTAATATTTGTTCATAACTCAGAGGCATAATTCCAGTCTCAGGATACTCACAACCTCGACAGGGTGCACAGCTGCACGAGGGGTGGAAAGAAGCATGTGGGGCCACGAGCGTGTTTCCTGACCTTTGTTGAAGGACGGAGGTCTGTAACTGTCCAGGAGGGCAGCTACCCCACCCTGGAGTGAGAAGGAGGGTCAGGCAGAGTGTGTGGAAGAAACAGACGATGTCTCTGATACTGAGTAACAGACAGTGAAGGGTAACAGGAGGCGCGTTCCAGAGGGGTGGGCAAGCCAGAGAGAATGCTGGGGGCGTGAAGAATACGATGTGCTTCATAAACCACAGAGTCCAGCATTGTAAAAATAGGAGATATGAGAGGGGCAACTTATAGCACACTCTACTATTTCTGTGCTGTTTCCAAACACTGTGCTGTACGTAGTGCCCTTAATCTAATTTCTCAGAGAAATTTTGGCCAGGACACAGGGAAGAATAAATAGCAACAAAGCAAAAGACTAGACCGTTGCAAGCATTTTATCCCACAAATATTATGTAAGTCCTGGACTTTTCTGGTTATAAATAATCAATATATATTAACCAAAGTCTGGGCCCAAATCAGGCATATTGGCACACACATGTAAACCCAGCACTGGGGAGGCTGAGGCAGGAGGATTGCTGCAAGTTTGTGGCCACCCTGGGCTACATAGTGAGCTCAAGGCCTTCCTGAATTTCATAACGAGACCCTGTCTCAAAAAAAAATAGGTCTAGGCCCTTTCCTTTCTGTACCCACATTAAGAATTGTAATGTAAGATTTTTCTGTAAATAAGCAGATGTTACTACAACAAATATATCCCCTTATGTGGACAGATTTAATATATGATTTACTGCTTGTCAGTTGAAAATAAAATTATGAAATTACTTCATGCATAATTGTATTAGCTGTGGCTGAGAGGACACAGAAAGGTTATCCACGGCATGGTTTCTCATATGAAGACAAATACTGTTTTCAGACTCGATGCGGAATGTCTTATTCAAGGTCAGATCTTATCCTTGTTAGTTCTCTCATGCCTTCCCACTCTACTCTCCATCTTGAACCATCTCTCCTTTTAGGAAGCACCGTGTAAACCAAATTCAGTGTGTTTTTAGCAGTCTCCTCATTTCCCCAGTAATAAAAAGGAATGCTTTTACATGCTTGTTGGGTATTACCTTTCCAAAATACCTGAGAAAGACAACTTAAAGGAGGGAAGGTTTGCTTGGCCTTCCATCCATGGTCACTTGGCTCTGTTATTTCTGAGCTGTGAGAAGACAGAAACTTCATGGCAGAAGGGTGTGGCAGGGGAAACCTGCTCACCGCATGGCAGTGAGGAAGCCGAGAGAACAAGAAAAAAAAAAGCCAGACAAGAAAGGACAGAAAGGGAAAACTACATATGTACACACAGGAGAGCTAACATGGTTGTATCACTGACTTCTATCGCTTTGCTGAAAGGATCAGTTAGGGATTAAATATTTGATCAGTTTTGCATGTTTCTGTTTTCCTGAGAAACCACTTTGAAGATGTCAATATGTAATACAACAACCATTGTTGATTTCATACCACTTTGTCTGTAATTCAGTATTGCTTGTATTGTTCTTATGCTATTTTGTAACTGGATGTCTGTTTGTTAATATGCTTTCCTTCTTTTATTTTTTAAGATAAAAAAATAAAAGACGGAGACAAGATCTAGTCCCGGGCTGGAGGTACAGCTCAGTGGGCTAAGTGCTTGCCGCTGAGCACTAGGGCCCTGAGTTCGATCCCCGGTCCCGGAAAAAAAAAAAAAAAAAAGATCTAGTCCCTAGGTTCGCACCCCATGACCCACTTCCTTCAACTAGGGCCCCCCTAGGTTTCTATCACCTCCCAATATCAGATTCCGAACTCCTCATTAGACCAACCCACTGACAAATCAGAGCCTGCATCTCCTCATCTGTAAGTATGAGCCATTTGGGGATGTTTTAAATCCTAACAGTTACGTGGTGTTTGTTGTCTGTTCATCAGAGCAAGCAGATTTGTGGAAGCAATAAAGAAATTAAAGAATTGTCGACCCAGTTTCCTTAAAAGAAATATCTGGAAAATTTGGATCCCAAGGAATAATTTAATATTCCAGTGAGTGTCCCTTTAGAACAAGTTTTTAAAACTCACATGTAGTGTGAACCCAGTGATGCCCACCCCTCTTCTCGGAGTAATGCAAAAAAATAATAACTATATAGAAATACAGTTTGTGGTGGCTTTTTAAACTTCATGGTAAAATGCCTTTATTAATACATTAAATAGCATTAAATAGCAAGATCCACCTGCGAGTCTAGTACCTACCATATTTTGAAGTTGTGATGAGCATAAGGGATAGTTTAAAGATATGTACAACTGTGATATGATAGAAAAATATCTTTTTATTTATCTTAGTAACAGATTCATAGGAACCACTGCTAATTGCTATGGTTTGGAACCTAAATTAATAGTTGAAGGAAATGTCAGAGGCTTTGGAAATCAAAAAGAGGAATTTATTTCTGCATCTCAGCCCTTTGCCTGAACTCTATCCCAGAGGCAGACAAAAAAAAAAAAACAAACTCTTATTTCACAGGGGCCCGAGATGAAACCCTGACTTCCTTTCTACCATTCATACAGAGATGGCCCTGATGACGCCCATCCCTCCGCAGAAAGGCCAGAGGCTGCTTGCCTCCCACTTAGCAGGTGTGAGAAGGGAGAAGAGGTCAACTATTCTGCTGTCCCTTTAAGATGATTTGTTGCAAACTCACTCCCAATGTCTTCCTTTCCTTAATTCCTTATAAAGATTGTGGAATTTTAAAAAGATATTACCAGAGGCAGTGCAGAAATATGAAACTGCTAAGGCTTCCCAGAGGACTCCTGGGCCCGAGCTTCACCCCTTGCATGATCTCAGTAATTCCCTTAGACCTGAGGTTCCTCCTCTGCTCTGTACAGCAGGCACAGTTGTCCCCTCCTCCAGTGTTACAGCGATGGTTAAGCACAATCGTTTACATGCTGTGAGGGGCTGTGTGAGCAGTGCTAAAGTCCACTATTCATAGAACACTGGGTCTCCCCTGTTTCTTTTTCTCACTCTTTCATAAGACTGCGGGGACAGGGATGGTGAAGTGGATGACACATTTATTGAGGAAGAAGTGCCTGGGACCAGAGACCATGCAGAACCTGAAAGAAGTGGAGTGTCCTCTACCCACTGAAGCACCTCAAGCTTCCCTACCTGCTCTGCTCCTGTATAAGACCACCCTGTCCCACTAACTCCTGCAAGCACACCCAAAGCTCCCCAAGTTTGCCTCTACTGTCAAAATATCCATCCATCCACACACGAGTGGCTGGGAGAGCTCGTGAGAAATGGCTTTGCCGGAGCCAATCAGCTGAAACTGCAGAGGCATCAGGAAATGCAATGGCTTTTCTGTTTCAAAATAAATATGTAAACCTGCAAATATGTGTAAATATAATTGCTGAGTCCCAGTGAACAGTTCTTACTCTCCTACCTTTATTCTGCCAAACTCTTCTAACATTGAAACAATAGGCTTATTATACACATTTTTTAGAATACGCACTTCAGTATTTCTGGATAAAGTGACATGAAACATGGGAGAAATGAATTCGGCTATGTGTTAACATTTGTTAAAGCTGCCTGATGGGTACCTGGGGTTTTACCGCACTATTCTGACTTCACATATTTTCCCACTATAAAAATATTTAACTTTGGCATATCCAGAAGAAAAAAAACAAAGGTATTCCATTTTCAAGTTAAATAAATGAAAATAAAGTGAATTAGTATACTCAAAAATGTAGAGTCTGTAAGTTTATTTGAAGAGCAAGTACTGCTACCCTAGTACATTCTCTTACCCTTTACCAATACTGATGTGCTCATATAACAGATGTCAACAAACATCATGTTAGGAAAACAGAGGAAATACACTTTTGGTGTATCACCCAGGGTAACATCCTTTCTTCAGCTAGACTGATAATGACTGCCAGTAAGGATACCCTCCTTTTGCATCTGTTCAAATATTTGTTGTTCTTTTACAATAAGCAGCTAGAATATCTGGGCTGTTTTACTTTGAATATTCACATGGGCGATAAACAAGGTAATAAATTCAAGGGTCTTGTGTATAACATATATAGTATATGTTTAAAGTAGAATTAAAATTCATAATGAAGACATTATTATTTATTGAGTAGTTCAGAGAGTTGTCATATCTTAAATGAGTAAAACACATATGGCAGCCTTACTTCTGTATCAACAAGTTACGAGTGAGCCATAATTTGAGATAATATATCTTTACGTAAATAATTCACCCTTTATCTTATAGTCAATCCATAAGCCCATTATGAAAAGGATTATCTTATACAACATGAAACTAGCGATTACAGTTTATTAAGGCAGCAGCATAAAATGGCAGTAACCATTCACATACCATCTCAAAGGTGAAATTTGAAAACATTTAAAAATACTCGGGCTGGGGAGATAGCTCAGTGGCATAAGTGCCTGCCTGGCACGTGCAAGGTCCTGAGTTTGATTCTTGGTACCAAAATAATAAAAAAAATAAAAAATTAAACATAGAAATTCTATTAAAAAAATAAAAACATAAAAATGCTCCACTAGTGGTTGTTCCACTTTTTCTTCCCTCAGCATCAATGAAATTGTAATACTAGTGATACCACAAACATGTTTAAGAGCGATGGCTAACATCAAAAGGAAATGAAAATTTGTTGATGTTGTTGTTATGAGAATATTTATTACTTCTTTCACTTTTGTAGTGTAGCTTTATGAATTCTCATCTCTTGTGAATATGTATTTAAAACTTCATTTCATATTTCCAGGGAAACTTATATTACTATCATATTGTCAAACAATATGGTAAAACAAAAAAATGAATATTTTGTAACTCACCTCCCGTTCAGCATCTAAACGCGCACCTTTGATTATACGTATCCATAGTTATTTTTGTGGTCTCCAAAGCTTTTCAAGATTTTTAACCAAAAAGTGTATAAGAGAACTATATGATTGCAATATTAAGGGACCAGAATCGAGCTATTTCATGTGATGGTCACAACAATATTAAGATAAAAATAGAGAAGGTATTATTATTACTATTAGTACCACCACTTCCACAACCACTACTGCTACTATTTTATAGTAAGGAAAACTAAGACCCGGAGAGGTCAAATGGCTTGGCCAAGACCGCGGGGAAAGAGTGGCAAGACTGAAAACAGTTCTACTTCTGTTGGACCCTGGTGCTCTCCCCCCGCCTGGCACACCACGCAGTTTCTAAGATAATTGCAAATAACAATTGATCTTAAATCATGTGTTCACCACTGGAAAACATGTTTCTCTCTGGGTCCCCAGCTGCCCGGCACCAGTCCTCTCTCCAGACTCTTGGCATCATGACTCACAGTGGGGGGGTGGTGGCAGCTTGGCCATCTGCCATGTAGAAAGCCTGGGCTGCTTCCTTCGGGTAAAAGTTCCCGGGCTCAGGTCTATCAGGTATTCTAAAAACACACAGAAAATAAAATCTTCCTCTGAAGCGAGAAAAAAAACATAAACACCAAAGTCAATGTTTTGTATTTGAAAAGAAAACATTGTTCTAAAGGTAATTAGTTGTTATTTTTAGTAAAGGAAGATAAAATTTCAACTCTGTGCACCACAACTATAGCCTCATCCATTGGGACGCCAGTGCAGAAGCAAGCAGAAAGTCTGTCGTTCCTACAGGACTAGGTAATGCTTAAACAAATAACTGGCTCCCCTCACACAATTCAATGTTTAGCCAAGGCCAAACATGTGCTGCCAACATTTTAAAGTCAATACTGATAGCTAAAACAAACACAGGCTCACTAACACACACTGGTACTTTAATAAAAATACATTGAGAAATAGCTTCTTTCCAGTAGAAGTTCTTAGAGTCTTTCTTTGGATAACAGTTGATTATTCAGAAGGATGTTCATTCTGTAGATACTTTTTATTCATTCAGTCAACCACTTTCTTGTTTGTCTGTTTTTGAGCACTTACTCTCAAGAATGTGAAGGATCTGAAACTTTAACCTACTTTGAAACTAAGTTAACCTGATGGAGTTTCATAGGAGCTGGCACAAGTTGTGAAATTCTTGGGTCAGAGACAAAGGACTTTACTACGTACAATAGCATTGATAGCTAGTGTCAGCATCTGAGAGGGACTCAGGGAAGCCAGGTTTTTTACATAAGACAGTCAGCATGCTTGCTCTTTGCTCTTAAGAGACACTTTCTCACTCTTCCAAGACAGTTTACTATACAAACATCCTTTTAAAAAGCCTGGAACAAGCTGAGTGTGGTGGCATACACTTGTAATCCCAGCACTCAGGAAGCTGAGGCAGAAGGATTCCATGAGTTCAAGGTCATGGGTTACATAAGTGAGTTCAAGGCCAGCCTATACTACTATATAGCAAGACCTTGTCTCAAAAAAAGAGTCTGGAACAAAGGCAGTCCATGCCTTTATTCATAAGACAAGTAGAAATGTGGGAAATCTGTGAAGAAAAATGTCCTTTGCTTATTCTTTACCAGACAGTGTGATTGATGCTAAAGATAAACATACAGAGATTAAAAGAAAAAACATAATATTTACTTCTTGATAAGTCTGATAGTGCTAATAAATTCAGCCATGGCATTAATCTCACATATTTTGCCTAGAGAAACTGTGGAACTTCAATTTCTTCAGTATCCTTCCTTGATTCTTATAATAAAGACAACTGAGGACCAATCCACTAGGCAGAAATCCTGCCCTTCCGTTGCTAACCTGTTTGCTAGTGAAATGTTAAAGTGTTAAGTGCCAGCGAAATGGCACTAACACATGGCAGTTGCATTAGAGTGCAATATTTCCACAACTCCAAAGCATCCAGTCTGTGGCATAATGATCCAAGTGATCCAAAGGTAAAGGTCACTGGCAAAGGAAGTAGATAACAGTGTATAAAAAAGAAGTGAATGCTGAGAGAAAAATTATTATAAGTGAAACCTCTCTTCAATGTACTAGTGGCAGGACTTTGAAATTTTAGAATCAAACCACACCAAAATTCAGGGCAAAACAAGTAGGTCAAACATAAAAAGTGTTCAAAAATTATTTCAGTCACATACTCCTAGCATTCAAGGTCATATTTGCTTATCTTTAGAGTGACATTTTGCTAAGTGCAAAAAAAGTGAAATCCTCAGAGGGAATGGGATGAATATACTCTTCATTCCTAACACCTTCATCTGTGTAGACCTTTATGGTCTCCAGCCCTTCTAGATTCATAACCAAAACATGAGGAAAAACCTACAGGAATGCTGCATTAATCAGCAAATGAATCCATTGTAAATGCCTTTAAAATGTGATGTGGAGGTGAGTCTTCTGTGGGGACTCAAGCATTATCGTTAGAATGCTTTAGAGAGGTTTTCTAATTTTACTGAAAATATTGGACTAAGTCTCTGAAAAAAACATACAGACATTGCATCCAAATCATTTCAGTTTCAGTTGATTATTTATAATATTGCTTTTCTTCCTATTCTGAACTAACACCCTTTATTTCTACTTTATTTTTAGCAATAGTAATTTAACTTAAGACAGAGAAAATACATGACTTGAACCCAGGAGTGACTTGAATACGTGAGTATTCCAGACTCCTTAACAGTTCACTATTTTCCCCTCCAAATTAGTTAATTGGCAAGCTGGCTTACTTGTAAGGCTCTCAGAGATTCAGTTAACACAGACCACTTCCAGCAGAATATGATTTCCCCCGAACACCAAGTAAATAATAGGTGGATATTCTGAAAATGCAAAAACACCATCAAGAAAAACTATGCCCCTCAGTAGTTTTATCGTGGGGTCCCATTGTTGCATATAAGTATTTTGAATACCCAATGATTTATCATCCAGCTTACTTTCCTCTAAAATTTTTCAGTGGCACAATGATTTTGTTTTTTTCCTTTTACTTTGGCTTTTCCATTTAAAAAAAGTTAAAATTTAAGAATCTTCTAAAGATCTATCTATCTATAGCCAAGTACACAACAGAATTCCATTTACGGGAGTCCTATATATGAACCAATATTTGGGCCATCTACTATTTCCAGATTGCTTTTGTATACAGTCCTATCTGTGATTCTTTGATCTGTTGAAGGTTCACAGATACAGTGTTTTCCCTGAGATAATACCTGACTCTCAGTATGTCTTTGTTCCATATCTGTGCTTTCAATCCACTGCAAATTAAAAACATTAAAAAATTGTCTGTACTTTGGTGGACTGACAACTGGTGGTCAGCTTGTAACACCCAGCTGAACTGAAGCAGCATGGTGTTGGGTGCGGGAGGCCCCCTGAGGGTTGTTGCCAACAACATAAAAAGGAGAACCGGAGAAGAAGCGGGGCTGTTAGCAGCTGTTGGGGGCTGTTGGCTGTCCCGAGCAGTTTGTCGTTCTGACTTCCTGGTGGATGCGGCTGTCCTCATTGTCGGCGGAGCTCAAGACTTTGTTGTCACTGAGAATGGCTGTGGTTCACTTCAGGGGAGCTTTGGTCCTTAACTTTGAGCGCTGCTTCCCGGCTCTGGAGGAGAAGATGGTACACTGTTCAATCTCCTGGAGAAGCTTGTTATGCCACTTTCCTGATACGGACTTGGCTGTTCTCACTGGAGGAGCTCTGAACCTCACTGTGGCGGAGGATGGCTGTGGTACTTTTCAGGGGAGCTCTGGTTCTTAATTTGGCTCCAGTGTAGATCCCTCAGCCTGCTGGCATCGATCCCTCATCCACTGGCATAGACTTTCTAGCTTCCACCACTGACCTTTGGGCCTTCTCAGCACAGATCCGTGAAAGAGGCCTGCATGAGACATTGCCCTCCAGCTGGACTCATGGGGCGGGGCATTGTTATGGGCTCTAGGCCTTCAGCTGGACATGCAGGACATTACCATGGATCCAGGTCCTCAGCTGGATTCTGTGGTCTTTAGTGTGTGGATAGACTTCCTGCACTCTCTTTGCATGTGACTCTTTAGGTGACTATTATAAAATACTATAAATTATGTGTCCTGAATTGTTCCCTTGCAAACCCCTGACTACAACAGTACTAAACATGGCTAGTTTTTCCTTGCCATTATTCCCTAAGCAACACGATACAGCAACTATTTACAGATCATTTACAGTGAATTGGGTATTGTAAGTAGTCTAGAGATGATTTAAAGTATATAAGATGATCTGAGAACATTATATGCAAATACTATGCCATTTTATATAAGGCATTTGAAGGGGTGCTAAAATCAGTGTTCTGTGATCTGAGGGACAGCCATGAAGGCGCGCGCGTGCGCGCGCATGCGCGCACACACACACACACACACACACACACACACACACACAGTTGGTCCCAGACTTAACACTTAATGTTGCTTCAACTTAAATTTTTTATCCTTACAATGGTAGAAGGAAATATATAGATATCACTGTTGTCGCCGCTGGGAAGAAAACTGAAGAATGAAAACATGTGAGCGAGGGCTGGGGATATAGCTCAGAGGCATAAGCACTTGTCTGGCAAACCTGAGGTCAAGAGTTCAATTCCTGGTACAAAAAGAAAAAAGAAAAACTGAAAACACTTGAGTGGGAGAGATATTTATACTCTGCCATTTACAGGGCTTCTTGTGCTCTTTCTGTATTTATGTGTATTTTGAAATAAGGAAAATTAACTAAATTTGCCAACTTGAATTTTTTCCTATCCTACTCCCCTTTGTTCACTAATCTTGAGGCTCGTTACCTGACAAACTCATGGTAGCAAAATAACTTTCAACATTTTTAAATGGTAAACACCCCCAATGATATCAGTGGGTAAATAAATGAGCAAATCATGATATGGGTGAGTACTGATACATGTATGAACCTCAAAAATATGCCTAGTGAAAGAAATTAGATACAAAAATCACATATTATATAATTGCACTTACGGAAAATAGTCACAAGAGATACATCTGTAGGCGCAGAAAGCAGATCTGTGGTTGCAGCAGTGGGGGTGAGAGAGGGGGGTGAGCCTTAGTGTTTTAGAGCTAGGAACAGACCACTGTTGCACAAACTTGCAGGTGCTCTAAATCCCATGGAGCGTCACCTCCAAATTGTGAAACTTCACCCCAATGAAAACATGAATGTTTTTAAATCATAAAATGAATAAATCAGTGTCCACATTTGATTTAGAAACAAATTTGGCAAGTTTCATTAATTTCCTATTTTAAAATACACATAAATATGAGAAAAGAAAACAGAAAGGAAAGGAGGAAGGCTGTCAAGGAGGCAGAAAGAAAAACCTTTTCTCCTCAGTGCTCAGAGAAAATCATTAATGCTTTGGATTTATATTTTGGTATATTAGTATTACCTTACAGTGTAGTAATAGCCAAATATCTTTTAGACTTAAAAGACTTGATCTAACTTTTCAGTCTTTTTTATTCTGCACAAATAGATTTTGTCCAGAAATGTAGTGTTATATTGTACATATGCTTACATCTGCTTTTTTCATTTAACAGTTTTTCATGTTGTTAAACATTCTTCTACAACACGATATTTGTTAGTGTTAGATATGCCATTATTATTGAGAAGCAAAATCATACCAACTGTAGAAATGAGAGGGTTCATACCTGTCATCCTGTCACTTGGGAGACTGAGGCAGGAGTATTGCCAGGAGTTTGAGATCAGCCTGGACTACACAATGTTTTCAAGGCCAGCCTGGTCTACATAACTAGATACTGTTTGAAAAACAAACAAACAAACAAAAAAGCTGTAAAAATGAGAATTCTTTGTTTGCAAATTGAGCTCGAGTTTGTTTTGCTGCTAGGCACACCTTGTTCATATAAAATTAGCACAGTTCTCCTGACTTTGCCACAGCTGAGACACTGCTCTCAGCCAAAGCCATACATAAAGTATTTACAAAGTCTTCTTGTTACTAATGGGTAATTGAAAAAAAATTAAAGCATTAAAAATGTTTCTCAAACTATTTACCTATAATTATGACACTAATTGGAACCAAAATATTTAGCATACTTTAATGACATATTAAAGGTATAATCTTTTAAAATTTTCAATTGATTTTAACTAATACATCAAACAAAACTTGTACTTTTTTGGGAGGTTTTGAGACAAAGCTTCTCTCTGTAGTCCAGGCTGGCCTTGAACTCACTAGTTAGCCCAGACTAGCCTCAAACTTGTGGCAATCCTCCAGCCTCAGCCTTCCAAGTGCTGGGATTACAGGTCTGTGCCACCATGCCCAGCTAAAAGACTGTACACATTAATGTTGCATCCATATATTGTACAATGCTTAAATCAGTTTAAGCATAATTATATCCTCAAGCATTTATTATTTCTATGTGGTGAAAACTTTCAAAGTCCTTTCTCTTAGACTTGGGGTTATTTTTTTAAACCTCATGTCATATGAGGAGATATTCATTTTATTTTACAGAAGTTATCACAAGGTTTGAAAAACTTGCCCAGAAACCAGGACATTAACACAGCAGAAATCCAGAAAGAATATGGAACATGTTTATCAAATAATGTAAATAAAGTTATCGGTGGTTTGATAGCTTATGAAAACAACAAACTCTTTCATTTAACTAAGCCATTTCAACCATCTGTTCCAAACCCACATTTGCATTCAAAGCCAGGTGTATGAATGTACAAAGCTGAAAAGAATTTTACAGGCTTAAATCCCAGTGTCCCACAGTGTCTGTGCCCTCAAGCGCTTGAACCATACTGCTGTCTACAGCGCCATCTTAGGTGGTGGGCCTTGAGCAGCTCAGCCCTGATGGAGAGTTACAGACTTGGAGGGTCTGGGAAGAACCTCTGTAATGAGAACAGCAGTACATTTGGGGCTAACTTGCCACATGTTTAAGAGAAATCATTATGAAATACCTATTTTTAGAAAGCTTGATATTATAATCAACATTTCCATATATATATGAAGTATAATTGGAAAATACAGTGAATATTTAAATTAAAAATATTTATTGATGCTTTCTATTCTTCTGGAAAAATACCTAGAAGGGGAATACGTGGGTTGAAGGGGACCTTTAATCCTAGTTTTTTGAGGACTCTCCACACTGATTCCCACAGTGTGGGAATACTCACCAATGGTCAAAAATAAGGTGGCTGCGTGTGTCTGTAGTTATGTCTGCATCTTCTAATCTGTTCCATTGATCCTCAGGTCTGTTTTTCTGCCAGTGTCATGCTGATTCCCCACAGCCCCTCCAGCATTTGTTATTGGTTGATTTCTTGATTGCAGCCATTCTTTCTGGGGTAAGATGGGATCTCAGTGTTGTTGTAATTTGCATCCCTTTTTTCATATATTTATTGCCATTTATATTTCTTCATCTGAGAAGTGTGTATTAATCTCAGATGCCCATTTTTGGGGTCTTTAAATTTGGGGGCGTCATTTTTTTCAATTTTTATATATTCTAGATAGAAGTCCTTTGTCTGAGGGACAATAGGCTAAAATCTTTTCCACTCTGAGTTGTCTTTGCACTCTGTTGGTGATTTCTTTTGCTGTGGAAAAGCTTTTTTATAACGAGATCCTAGTTGTTGATTCTTTGAAATATTTGCCATGCAGTTTGGTTTTTGTTCACAAACTCTCTGCCTACACCTATGTCTTCAATATTTCTACCTATTTCTCTTCCAATAGATTTAGTGTTTTGGGGGCTGGGGATATAGCTCAGTGGAATAAGCGCCTGCCCAGCAAGTGCAGGGTCCTGAGTTCGATCCCCAGTACCGCCAAAAAAAAAAAAAAATAGATTTAGTGTTTTTGTTTTAATACTTATATCTTTGATCTATTTTGAATTTAGTGCCTGGTGATACATGTGGGTCTAATTTTAGTCTTCAGCATGTGAAAAGCCAGTTTTTCCAGCACCATTTATTAAAGAGGCTATCTTTCTTCCAGTGAACATGTTTGACCCCTTTGTCTAAAATAAGGTGGCTGAGTGTGTTTGTAATTGTGTCTGCATCTTCTAATCCATTACATCGATCTTCAGGTCTGTTTTTAAATTTTGCCAGTATCATGCTGATTATATCACAGTAGCTTTGTAGTATAATTTCAAGTCAGAGATTGTGATGCCTCCTGCCTTGCCTTTGTTGGCCAGGATTGCCTTTGCTATTCTTGGTCTCTTCTGTTTCCAAATGAAGTTGAGGAATATTTGCTCTAGTTTTGTGTGGTATGCTAATAGTATTTTGATTGGGATTGCCTTAAATCTGTATAACGGTTTTGGGAGTATGGCCATTCTCACTATGTTGGTTCTTCTGATCCATGAACGAGGGATATCTTTCCATTTTCTAAAATCCTCTCTGGTCTCCTTTATCAAAGTACTACAGTTTTCAATGTATAGGTCTTTTACTTCCTTTGTTAGATTCGTTCCTAACTATTTCATTTTTTTGGATGCTATTGTAAAGGGTATGATTTCCTTAATTTCTCTCTCAGTGAATTTGTTATTTATATACAGAAATGCTATTGATTTTTGAGTGTTGCCTTTGTATCTAACTATGCTACTGAATTTGGTTATTACATCTAGAAGTCTTTTGTTGGAATTTTAGTGATCTTCTTTGTAGAGTATCATGTCATCTGTGAATAATGATAATTTCATTTCTTCCTTTCCTATCATTATTCCTTTTATTTCTCTCTCTTATCAAATTGCTCTGGCTAATACTTCCAAAACTTTATTGACTAGGAGTCGTTACAGTGGACATTCTTGTCTTGTTCCTGATTTAAAAATGAAACCTTTCAGGTTTTGTGCATTTAGTATGATGTTGGCTGTTGGTTTTTCATAGATGGTTTGTATCAGAGTGAGGTAAAGACCATCTATTTCAATTTTGTGTAGGGTTTTCAATATGAATGAGTGTTAGAATTTGTCAAAAGCTTTTTGTGCATTTATTGAGATGATCATGTGATTTTTGTCTTTGGCTCTACTGATATGGTATATTACATTGATTTGTATATGTTGAGCACTCCCTGCATTCCTAGCATGAATCCCATTTGGTCATGGTATATAATCTTGATGATTTGCTGCATTCTGTTTGCTAGCATTTTATTGAGGATTTTTGTATCTATGTTCATTAGGGTGATTGGCCTTTATGATTGGGTCTTTCTCTAGTTTTGTTATCAAGGTAATATTTGCCTCCAGGAATGAGTTAGGCAGAATTGCTTCCCTTTCAATTTCATTAAAGAGTTTGAGGAATATTGGCATTAAATCTTCTCTACATTTCTTGTAAAATTCAGTAGTGAATCCATCAGGACCTGGGCTTTGCTTTGTTGGTAAGTTTTTAATTACATTCTCAATTTCATTGACTTCTATTGGGTTATTCAGAGTTTTTATATCTTCTTGATTCAGCTTTGGTAATTCATAAGTATCTAGGAATCTGTGCATTTCTTCTGTGTTTTCCATCCTATGAGAGCAAAGATTTTTGCATGAATGAGTCATTTTTTTCCTTTTTGAAATAAGGTTGGCTAAGGGCTTATCAATTTTACTTATTCTTTCCAAGAACCAACTCTTCATTAATTCTTTGTATTGTTTTCTTAGTCTCAATTACATTAATTTCTGCTCTGATCTTTATAATTTCCTTCCTTCTTTGGGCTTTGGGATTGACTTGCTAGAAGCAAGCTTTTCTAGAAGCTTGAGGTAAAATATTAGGTTGTTTGTTGTGCTCATTCTCTTTTCCTGATGTGAGAATTCACCACTATAAATTTCCCTCTTAGAACTGCTTTCACTGTGTCCCACCATCTCCAGTATGTTGTATCTGCATTTTTATTTAATTGTAGAAATTGTTTAATATCTTCTTTAACTTTGTCTGTGACTCATTGGTTGGTCAGGAGGGTGTTACTGAATTTCTACGTGTTTATAGAGTTTTTGCAGTTTCTTTTGCCATTAATTTCTAATTTCATTGCACTATGGTCAGTTTATGGGGATTTCAATTCTTTTGCATTTATGTAAGAATGTTCTATAGGCTAGCACATGCTCTATTTTAGAGAACATCCCATGTGCAACTGAGAAGAATGTATATTCTGATGTCATTGGGTGGCACACTCTGTAAACATCTATTAGTCCATTTGTTCACAGGTTTGGTTCAGTTTTGATTTTTTTTTGCTGTTTTTTTTTTATTTGGTTGATCTATCTATTTGTGATAGTGGTCTATTAAGGTCCCCCCCTTAGATTTCTATTATTGCTCATTGTTGTGGTTGATACATTGTGTCAACTTGAGGAGTCTAGAGACTTGGCTAAGTGACTCGGCAGTTCTAAATTCTGGGGTGAAAAGGGCACACCCTTACAGCTCTGGGATGTTGTTCGTTGTGTCAATTTGAGAAACTTAAAAGGTTAACTGACTGAGCAGGGGTCCAGGTCCTTACTTTGTATTCATCCTGAGCCTGTATAGGAGGAGGGAATGGAGATTATGTGAGTGCCCCATGCCCCCTTACAATGTAAGGGAGGGAAAGAGGCTTGCCCCCCCCATGCCTTTTTGCTCTTGCGGCTTTTGCTGTTTTGTGCCACCTTGAAGTGTTGCCCCCATGCCCTGCCGCCCTGCCTTAGAGCCAGTTAATTATAGTCTAAAACTTCCACAGACTGCAAAGCTAAACAAACCTTTCCTTTCTTAATTTTGGCAGTTAGATATTTTGTCTCAGCAACAACAACAAAAATAACCAAGACACTCATTTGATTTTTCATACATGTATATTAATGTTTGTCTCATACATATTTATGATTGTTATTTCACCCCATGGAAGTTTTCCCCTAACAAGTATATAATGACCTTCTTTATCTCTTTTTGATTATTCTTGGTTTGAAGTTCACATTGTCTGCAAATAGAATAGCTACCCCTGCTTTTTTTCTGGGTTCCTGTTGCATGGAGTATTTTTTTTTCATCCTTTGACTTTTAATCTATTTGTTTTTTAGTTAAATGTGTTTCTTGTATACAGCATATTGTTGGATCTTGGTTCTTGATCTAATCTGCCAGTCTCTTGATTGGTGAATTGAGGCCATTTACATTGATCGTTATAAATGATATGTGCTGTTTTATCTTTGTCAGGTTATTTTCCTGTTGTTGTTTCCCTGCTTTTCCCCTCTGTTTAATTGCTTGCCCTGCTTGGTGATTTCTTTTTGTCATTATTCTTAGAATTGAGGTCATTTTTAGTTCTGTCTACAATATCTCTCAGTACTCTTTCTAGTGTTGGTTTGGTAATCATGAATTTCTTCAGTTATTCTTTTTCATGCAAGTATCTTATTTCTCCATTAATTCTGAAAGATAGTTTTTCAGGGTATGTCAAGCTGGGTTGAAAGTTATTTTCTTTCAGGACTTGAAATACTTCACTCCAAGCTCTTCCTGACTTGAGGGTTTGTGTTGAGAACTCTGCCGTGGTTCTGATGGGCTTTCTTTTATAAGTGATATGTTTCTTTTCTCTAACAGCTTTTAATATTCTATTCTTGTCCTGAATTTGTGGGAATATGATTAGTATGTCTGGGTGTTGATTTATTTTGGTTATGGCTATTGGAATTCTATATGCCTCATATTCTTTTCTCATACTTGGGAAATTTTCTGCTATTACTTCTGCAAATAGTTTTTTTATGTCATTTATGTTGACTCCTGGTTTTTTATTGACACCGATCAGTCTTATATTATTCTTCTTTGCCTCATCTTGCAGCTGTTGAATTATTTCCTGATCCTTTTTTTACTTTTCAGAGATCTTTCCTTTCATGCTCACTAGCTATGATCCTGTCTGCAAAGTCTGAAAGTCTATCTTCAGTTTTGTTCACGTAGTTTTGCCATCTTTCAACGGAATTTTAAATTTTCTGGATGTCTGTTTGAATCCATCTAACGCATTCTATTTCTTTCCTATATTGATCATTCATGGTTTCTGTATTTTTCCTATCATCATTTTTACACTATCTCTACTCTAGATTTGCTGAACAATTTCTTTATGAATGTTGACATTTCTTTTCTTACATGAGAAATTATTTCTGATCTGATTTCCTCTATAGCCTCATGGATTTTTTTTTTACTTCCTTTGCTATTGTTTCAGAAATGCTGGGTGTGTGTCTTCCATTTTCCTCTGTCTTGTTGTCTCCTGGACTTGTTCAGGATGGGCTGGAGGTCTGAGGTTCAATTTGCTTCTGTGTCTTGTGATTTTCTCTTTCAAAAGTTTTGGTTTTGTTTTCTGTGTTGATCCTTGTAAGTTTTAATAGTAGGTAGCTTTATCACTACTACCAAGGCCTCTCTATTTAAGGTTGTTCTTCAGGGATGTCTTCTGTGTGTAGGAGGTTCTTGGTTTGCGAAAAAGTTTTTCTTTTATGAAATTTTGCCTTATGTATATGAGTGTGCTACTATAGTAGTACTTGTGGAAGAAATTTTACTTTTGGAAATAGCTTTTGGATATAACTACCTTAAAAGTTCAACAACAATAAAATAAAATTGTCATTCAATAGTTATTTTTAAAATGATATAATATAGTTCTAATTATTTCCAGTAATTCCTTTTATTCTTAAAATGGTCCTGGTCTGTGTGACAAATTCTGCAGTCCCCTTGTTGAGCCTTATCTCAAATTCTTACACCCCCTTCTCTTAAATGACCATATTTGAGGCACAGGGATGGAAGACTCTGGGTGACCAGACTAGTTGGGAACCCCTTGGAATGAGTTATGCCTCAGGAACATAAATGCACAGTTCGCCCTTCCATGAGGTCTTCTGCACTTAAAAAAAAAAATTAAAAAAGAAAACATCCCCTAATAAAGCTTCCCTTGGTGCATGGCTCTGTCATGAGAAGAGTTTGAAAAATACTTATCTCACCCTCCACACAGCTTGGTGTTCAGGCCATAGTGTTGGTCTCGCATCCTGTATGCCTTCTCAACTACAGAGCAGATGCAGGACAGGTGCACCCTTCCTGTCATGGATGTTGTGTGGCAGGTGAAAAGAAAAGGAGGAGGTGTGCCGATGAAAAACAGCCAGAAATAACCAAGTGATATTATGTACAGGTAGAAATTCCCTATGATGAATGTGATCATTATGTATATCTAAAATGTACCAATGAACTTAATTAATTTAAAAAGAAAGTAAAATAGACAAGAGTCTGATAAGAACCCTGCTTGGAGAACTTTGCAAAAAATGTCTTGAAAGAGCAAGCTTTGTGAGCTAGAGATAAAAAAAAATCATGGGAACTTGTGATTCTTGCTAACAGTTTTTAAACTGACTTTGAAAATGATTAAGGAGTGTAGGGGAAATTCACAATTTCCCTCATAAACCATTTGATTTCAAAAGTCTTGATCCACAAATGGCATGTGACTCTATTGTTTTCTTAATTACAAAAGGTCAGAAAATCCTCTTTCACCGAGTGGAATTGTGTGTCCTGCACCACCCTGAAATAGCAAAGGTCAACGGTTCTACATACTTTTCATTTCTCACAGTTCCTATCTCTCAGAAGTTCAGATTCTGGGCTAGAAGTGTTATGATTTCAATCAAATACTTTAGCTAAAGCTAAATAAGAATGTTAGTTGAAACTTTTGGCTGCACTTGGGGGACACAATGATATTATGTAAAGACAGAGCAATACCGCAGAGAAGGTCTTTGATATCTGCCAGCATTAGGTTCCAATACCACTGAACACCCTAAGTTTATGAAATGGGCGTCATAAACCCTATCTAACAAGGGTGTAATGAAGGCAGAAGAGGAAGTGTAGGTAAAAGCCCATCCCCTCATTTCCTTATAAATACTTGACTTGTTCACTCATTTCCTAGGCATTTATTAAGGACTTAATGCTACAATAATGAATGAGACAAGAGCTGCCTCACCCTCTATAACATGGCAATGGCAGTGCTCTGATTGGGGACCTTCCTAGAGTAAGGCCACCTGTTCCAAGAAAGCCGGGAGCTGGAGGAGGACAGGGACGGTGTAGCCAGGGGAGGATGACTTGCTTCAGGCAAAGCACACAGCACATGCAGATGCCTGGGTTAAGAGTCCCAGCACATGTAAGTTCACCACGGCCAGACACAGAGAAGCCAAGACGAGGCAGGAGAGGTAATGATGCTGTAGATCAGTGTAGCTCTGACCTCCAGAACAACCCAAGTCAAGGCAGGAATAGTTACCCTCATGTTAAAGATGAGCAAACAAACCACATGCCCGCTCCCAAGTTAAAAGCTAATTAATGATGAGGTCTTCTGACCACTTTTTATCTACTATCTACCTAGGTCATTATTAAACTAGTATTTCCTCAATTCCAAGCTAAGTGATAAAAGTATCAAGACCAATCCATGTTTTAAAACATTATTTTGTAGCCCTCAGAGCACAAGTCACATAGTGAGTAAATGTGTGCTGATGTTCATATGAATTGATTCACTTTCTGTAATTGAGAGACAACAAACCCCAACAAGAACATATATATGGATACTAAAATACGTGGGGTACAACTAAGTTCTATTTGAAACCAGTACCATGTCTCTATATTAAATTTAAACAATAGGTAAATAAATGATGCTACATTCATACAGTTATATTGTGAATCCATGGTGCCGATGTAGATAGAACTTTATATTAAGGGGAGGTAGCGATATGTAAAATAGTGTATTTTAGCACTTTAATAGTATCATTTCTACTTAAAATGATGTAGTATGGGGAGAAAAACTAACATACTTGCTTGTGTATAGACTACCTCTTGTATTAGAAAACTCCAATTGATAATAGAACTTGCCCCATGAGAGAGAAACTGTATGGGTAATAAATACTGATAAGGAAGAAATTTGTACCATCTACCTTTTCAAACCATTTTATTATACTATCTATTTTTAAGTTATAGTACATTTAAACCATATTCTATATTTGCATCAACAGTACTGAATTCACTGCCTTGTTTTTCCTTGGTGGCTTTGGTTTCCTATGAGGTATAGACAGAAACTGGTTCTGTGGATATTAAGAATCCTGTAGATATTAAGAATCCTTAATTTTTCTGTTTTTGTTTTTGTTTTGTTTTACATAAGGATTAATTTCAAAGATCCAATGACCATTTCTAGGCAGTGCTGTGCTGGTAAATGTTTAACACCTATCTCTCTAAGTAGTTTCACTATGAATATTGGTTAATACTCTTATTTGTGTTAACAAGTGAGGTGAAAATAAAACAATAAAGATATATATTAAAACAACTTATTTATCAACGAGGAGAAACTTCTTTGCTGAATTGTGTAATGGTTTTCAGAAGCTGCAAGAATGTGTTCTCAAATCTCGTATTATTCACAGTGTCACAGCCCCAGACATGTTTAAATATTCAAGCTGGACTGCTACAATTTTCTGCATTGTATCCATAAGACAATGAAATAACAATACATTGAACTTTGATTTATAGAGTTTGCCAATTTGCAATGGTATAAATACTCCTGCCAAGGCTGACTTCAGGCTACCAGCAAGGTGTCATTGGGTGTAGAAATGGGAAGAAATATGAAGCACCAACCACACTGCTTACAGTATTTCTACTACATGTGAACAGAAGACTAGATGGTAGTAAAACATAGTCTCATAGTTAGAAATCGGTGAGTCTTTAATATTTTTTTCTATTTCAATTGATATTTATTTTTTAAAAGAGAATAGTAAAAAGAACAATAGCAAGCTACCAATATCACAGACATGAACAAAACAAAGCAAGCACGTTAAAAATGATACATGGTTTCAAAACAAAATGATAGGAATTAACAGTGGTTGTTATATTACATATTGTTATCTTCAGTGAAGTTGCTCAGATTACCAGATGTAAGAATAGAAGATTGATCCAACCATTAAAGAGAATAAGAAAATAATAATTTTGAAAAAAAACATTGGAGATGATAGAGTTTCACCAGACAAGATGGTAGGAATTCACCAATGGTTGTTATACTGCATATTGTTGTCTTCAAATCAGCTGCTCAGATTATCAGATATAAGGATGAAAAATTGGTCAAAATATAAAAGAAATTTAATCATTAACTGTTCCTTTCAATAAACCACTAGACACCAGCAGTACAGTTATCCCAGCTATGGCCTTCCTTCTTTCTTTTGCTTACTTTCCCTCATCCCAGTTGTTCCTTCCTTTGATCAATTTCTTTCCCTTAAAATATGGAACGTTTCATGAATTTGCATGTTATCCTTGCACAGGGGCCATGCTAATCTTGTCTGTACCATTACAATTTTAGTGTACGTGCTGCTGAATGAGCACAATCTTTAGTATTTTTAACTTTGTTTTAACATCATATATTGCAATGAAAGTTTGTAGCATTTAATTTGTATAACAACTGTGTTTAACTTCTAAAAAGTTAACAATGATAGCTTATAGGGCTGGGAGAGTCTGCTCCAGCATACTACTGCTCCTGCGGGAAGAGAAGGCCGCCTTCTTTGGTAGAGCGTCTCAAACTAGTTTCCTATGGTAGAAGCATATTAGGAATTAATTTCAATGAAAAGGCATAAGGATTTAGCTGACCAAGAAGGAGCTGCTGACTATACCCTAAATAAAGAGGAATGTCGAATTCTCTTTTTTTATTTTAAAAATAAAGGAAGAAAACATTAACAAACAGACATCCATTTACAAAATAGCATAAGAATAATACAAAGAATAGTTACAGACAAATCAGTAGGAAATTATCAATGGTTGTTGTATTATGTATTGGTATCTTCAAAGTGCTTTCTCAGGAAAACAAATAGAGACTCTTAATTCTCATTATTAACACCAGTCAGGAGAGAGGAATGGAGGAGCAGACGCTCATTTCTTTTCAGCTCAGATATTCCAGTAATTTAAGGTTATATGTTCCAGATTCTGTCATGGCTTCCATAAGATGGTTGTGAGGAAATAAAATAACATTGGTAGTTCACCAGAAACGACCTAATGTCCACTGGTAGGTGGCTGAATAAGTGGCGTTTGGTTTCCCACGAAGTGGACTACTGCTCAGCCACAGGGCTTCGGTCTTGAGGTACAGCACCCCATTCAGATAAATACCCCAAGTCATGATGCTATGTAAAACCAGACAAAAACTGTAGAACTAGAACTGGGGATATAGCTCAGCGGCACAAGCGCCTGCCTCACAAGTGCAAGGTCCTGAGTTCAATTTCTGATACCAAAAAAAAAAAAAAAAATCTGATGTGTTTTTGGGCCAGGGATACATCTTAGTGGCACAAGCACCTATTTGGCAAAAACCGTATAAACTATATGAATCAGTTTATAAAATTCTAAAAAATATAGAGACTAATGTATGATAACAGAAAATATAAACGAATGTATGATAACAGAAAATATAAACGAATGTATGATAACAGAAAGTAGGTGGTGATTGAGAGGAGGGAGAAAGGAAGGTTTATAAGAGAACACAGAAACTATTGGGGGTAATAGAAAGGTTTGTTATCTGTATTGTGGTGATGTTCCATAGGATAATGTGTGCCAAATTCATCTAATTGTACATTTAAATATATGTGTTTATTGTAAGTCAATTATAAGTTTTACTCTATAGTTATAAGTTCATAATGAATCTCGTCATTGAAGAAGCTACTAACAGCTGTGAATCAATTCTCCTTACCACTGATTCTTCACTGGGAAGCAAATGTAGCTTTGTACCCTTATCATAAACCATGAGATCAATTTGCACAGCAGAGAGCCACAAGCTGACGTTTTGCAAACACTCCGATACTTATAAGAACTTGTAGTTTAAATTCATGGTTGCCAAACTCTGCAAACCCCTCGCTTTTCATAGTGCCGCCCACCTTTTACACAAACTTAGAAGCACTGCAATCTGCTATTTACCAAAATCGTACACCTAGTTTCTTGGAAGAGAAATTCAAGAGATATATGTTTATGGTTTTGAAGTGATTTATTCATGTGGTATATATTTTAAAATATAGACAGGCGTATGATGAAAAGCCATTTTCTGGCCATTCCCTAACAGTAAGTAATGTCAATAGCTATTATGCTATATTTCCAGACACATACGGGACTGGTATATGTACATGATACTCTTCCTGCCCACCTCTTTAAGCCCAGCCTGGACTGTACCCAGCCCACCAGGTGACTCTACTGCAGTGAAGTTTAACTACCGCCTCTTCTGGACCGAACTGTATCCCCCTAACATTGCGAGGCTGAGCCCCTCACTCACTGTGACAGTGTTTAGAGCGCTAGAGACGTCCGAGGGGGATTAAGGGTAAAGGGGCTCATAAGAGCAGGGCCCAATCAGCCCTTAGGAAGCAGACGGGACCTGAAGATACATCCCTTTGCACATGCACCCAAAGGAAAGTCTACACGAGGACACACCAAGGAGTTGGCACCTACCAGCCATGAAAACTGGGCCTCAGGAGAAAGCCTACTGGCACTTGATCTTGGACCCCTAGCAAGCAGAACTGTTTAAGCTGTACAAACTGGGATATTCTGTAATTTTTTTTGTGTTTTTGAGACAGGATCTCTCTATGCAGTTCAGGCTGGTTTTAAGCTCACTTGTTAGCCCAGGCTGGTCTCAAATTTGCAATAATCCTCCTGCCTCAGCCTCCTGAGTGCTGAGTTATAGGCGTGTACCACATGCCCAGTGGTATTCTGTAATGGTAGCCCACACCAACTAATACACTGACCTTGCATAATCTTATCTTCTTGAGTATTACCAGTAACAAAAAGCAGATGTCTTTGTCAAACTTCCTAAGAAATTGCAAGGCCTCACTCTAATCTGAAAATGGGGACAAAGAAGGGAAGACTGAGGACAAATAAAAGAAAAAGTCCCACGTGACATTTCAGTTGGCCATCTCACCTCATTTACTATTCATTTGGTATTTTTAACTGTAAAACAGCTAAGTTCCCAATGTACACAATTTATAACCTCCCACTACCCATAGGTAACTATTTTACATGTTGATGTATCACTGAAGGTAATGGGACCTTAACATTTTATATGCATAAATATATTTTGCTTTGCCCAGTAGGGATCCTGCTGTGTATCCTCATTTTTCTTCACTAACAGTGTATATAAAGCTGAGAAGAGGGAAATGATGAGGAGAGGGAGAGCAAATCCACTATGGGTGAAGAAAGGAGGAGATTACAAAGCCACCAGCCTGTCTTGTAAAGTAGCCTGGGATGAGGGTGGATGTGCAGTTGTCCAAACAGACAGCAGCACTGAGCAAGCTGTTCAGAACCCGGGTAGTTGCAACTTGGAAGTCAGAGGGAGTTGGCCTGATACTCACATATCTGTTCTAATTTTTATGATCTCTGTCCATGAGGTTTGTAGTCCAGACATTGTGTCCAGCTTCAGGGAAGGAGAGTGGCAAAAGCCAGGGAGGTGTATCTCTCCAAGGGAGGAGGCTCTAGTGCTGAGGCTCAGGGAGGGACTTACATGAGTAGGGTGAAAAACTAAGTAAGAGAGAAGAGAAATTCCTTGGAACCCCTTCCAAGCATCCCCTGTAGCACACTCATCCTTCTGTCAGTTAGGGCTGGCTCTAGCTAAGTCTAGGGTAGAAGTGCAGAAAGTATGAATTAGAACAGTAATGGTAGGCATGGGGTAGATGGTATAGACCTAAGGAACGATCTGAAAATAAAACTGGTGACTTGTGGGGAGGAAAAAGAGTATGAAGAAAACCGCCTCTGCCAAGAGTCACCGGCAGGGCTTGTTACACTGCAGAGTCCCAGGTCTGTCCATGGAGATTTCAATTTGACAGATTGGAGGTGATGCCCAGGAATCTGTGTGCCATTCCCCCTGTGGGAAGGATGGCTTCTGGGTCCTCGTCTTTGGTTACTGGGTGGAAGTAGTGTAATTAGTTGACTTCAGTTTTAGATTATGTTGAGCCTTTGGACCACTGAAATAATAGTAATTTGATCCCCTGAGTATTTACTCTATACAAGTGTTTTAAATGCACTATTTAATTTAATCTATACACCATTCACACGAGAGAATCACTATTATTATACCCACTTTGTAAGACAGAAAACTGATTGGCAGAGACTTGAACTCATTTCCCATTAATTACATGGCTAGTAAAAGACAGGTTTGGATTTAACCTTAATCATACCTTACTCCAAATCCTTGTTCTTTCCAACTGTGCTTTCTTAGCTGTTCCAGGCACATAACCTTAGTCAGTAGCACCTGAGTCACATTTCAGGTCAGGGCTACAGATGATGATTTGGAAATGAAAATGTTTCCAATTGCCAAGGAGAGACTGAAGAGAAGAGCGTATTGGGTCAAAGGTGGAGCTGTGTTCCTGCTTAAAAGGTGAGTACAGGATGAAGAAAGGTTTTGCAGGTCGGAGACATTCAAGGAAAATCAGGAACAAGTGTTTTGTAAGCTAAGCAAGTTGAATTTCCCAAAAAAAGATAAATTTAAACTCAGCAGAGAGTTCCAGTAAAACAAATTTCCATTGACTTTGGCAACAGGGTGTAATTCTTGACCTTATTCAGGAAAGGGTGAGGGAAGAAGCCCCATCTCTGCAGATTGCATGAGAACTGAGGAAATACAGCACTGAAAAAAATACTCAGTGATACTCATTAAAGCCCAGTGAAGCGGGCTTATCGGAACCAGCACAGACACTGGTGCAATGGGATCCTGTGTGGAGGACAGAGATTGGGCTCAAATCCAAATGCAGCATGGCCAAGTAGGAGTCTCTAGCTAGGAAGAAAGAGAAAATATCTTTATTGCAAAAACATCATTTCATAATGTGGCATTTGCCACTTAGTTGTATACATTTTATCATGTTATTAAGAATTATTTTAGTACCTAGTGCTTTTTTATATAGGTGCTACATTTTCACAGTTAAAAAACATAATTTCAGATTACTTTCTAGAAAAACCATTCTCTTCCATCAGAGATAAATTAGCCCTACCTTTCCACAGCCCTACTAACTGTCATGCCTTCACTTTTTTATCACTGCCAGTTTGACAGGGAAAGTAGGATGCAGAGTTATAGACTTTAATTTGCACTTTTTATTATCTTCAAGATTAGCCATTTTATGAGTTCATTATTTATATACATACTCCTGCATCAATATGTTCACATCCTTTTCCCTTTCATATTATGGTAATCATGCTTTATTAATTTGAAATAATTTTTAATAACAAAGACATTGATATTTATTACCATCTTGATCATAGGCTTTATCACTTTTTTTAAATTTTATTTTAGAAACATAAAAGTACAAAAACATATTGACAAACAGACACCCATTATCATAGAAAATAGTACAATCACAACTAATCTATAGACAAGGTGATATGGTCTCAACAGTAGTTGTTGCTTTATCCATTGATATCTTCGAATTGTAGATGTATGGACCCATATACAGACATGCAAATTTAGTCAG